>JAGVSQ010015158.1:0-10283 GCA_022683975.1 Rhyacophila evoluta
CTTGACAGATTATTTTTACGAGAATTGTTTGTCAGACAATTGCTCAACTCAATAGACATACAGTTCTGTATTTTTGGATGTTTTTAAAAAATCCGACAGATGTGGGAATCGAATCCATATTCCTTGGATTACAAGGCGTGCACGCTTACCCTCCCCCGAAAAACCGAGAAAATCATTTGTCTTTTACCCGAGAAAAAACAGTACAAACATCCTATGAATCATTTATGTTACCTACAAGATGTTTATTCCGATGAAATAATATTACAACTTCATATGTGTTCTACAATACAATATTTAGAGAGAAAAAAACTTAATGCAGCCATTCTCAAGAATTTAAATTAATCTTTTCCATTTATCTTATTATTTCCTTGATCAAACTAACGGTTCTATAAAAGTATTATTATGTAAGTAATTGAAAAAAAAAGCTACAAGAAAACAGAAATATATATATTTTAATTTATTTATCACAAAAATATATTCCGCATTGGATTTTAATATGATAAATACTTAATACGTAATAATGGTTATCTTTTACACAGTTAAAAAATATACGACGGAGAAATAATAAAGTATAAATAATGTAAGAAAAAGTAACAAAATAAAAAAAATACGCTCAACGTTTGTACATACTTAATGTAAGAAACTAAATTAGCTGCGCTTACGTCATACGTACAATGTGCTTCTATAGAATATTGCATGTCGGCTTATATTCAAATTTCAGATTGTGTTTATCTTTTCTCATTACCTGATAAAAACTCTATTAGGTTGATGAATCGGTCGATGGTAAAATATTTCGCATGCAACATATATTCCGAGATAGCAAAAACGTTGAAAAAAATTACTATATGACAAAGATAACATGTGACATAAGTTATTATACATTATTATATAATGGCTGTGTAGTATTTTGGACAAAATTCTCTAGCAAGAAATATTTGTATCCTTTAATTTAATTTGATACGTATAATTTGTAAATTGATAAGTATGTCTAAATTATATTCGTTCCAAAAAAGCCTAATTTTTGTAATAGGGGCAAATTTGAAGAATATTAACTTTAAGTTACTCGTTCAACATAAACCATTTGTCATAAATCTTTATAAACTTGCATGCATCAAGTATAATTACGACAAGACAATTTTTTTATTGTTAAGTTAAGAATACAAAATACATTCTCATCAAATCATTGAGTTAAATAATAAATTGTTTTATTGTAATGTGATTAACAAAATAAAGCTTTTTAACCTGTTTCAACTAGCTTTTAAAACTATTCCGTACTTTATTTAAGATATATAATTTAAATTGAAAGATGGCTTTACTACTGTTTACTGAGATGTATCAAACTGGAAATATCCGTGCTTTGATTTGAAGTTTTGATTGATAGCATAGTAATATCAACAAGACATTAATGATTACCCTCTTTACACGACCTGTCATCCAATCTTGGTAAAGTGACCATAACCGGCATACTTGGAGGAAACTGCACGAGACGAGGCGGTGTGATTATGCAAAACGTGTGAGGGAAGTGCAGGGCGCTCCAAAATCAATTACCTGGCCACTGATTGGGCAATTTGTCGGCAGGTAATCCCGCTGGAAGCGCCCGGTTACGCGATCAATTTAACTTTAACGGTGTCATTAACATGCAATCATAGTCTTCGGACGGCTGTCTTTGATGATGTATTTTTAATTCAAGACATATAGTTTGTTATTTCATTTATTCTACTTATCTTAAATTACTACTCCAAAATGGATAAACGAGTGTGTCCGAATTATGCAAATTTATGACAGCTATTTTCGTATGGTATAAATATATCAGTACATGACGGCTTATGTTACTACTTCATAATAGTTTTAGAATATTTTAGAGCAGGGTTTTCCAAACATTCTCTGCAGTGGAACACTTCGCAAGCTCGGAAATTTTAATATTTACTTCCGTGTGTTTTAGTATAGTTTAAAACATGGTGACTTCATGGTACTGTAATTTATTTTTAATATGTAACGCATTAATTTTGAACTTTATTAATACAACAATATTATTATAATTCGTAGTATTTGATTGATTATATACAATTTAATAAATATGATATTTATTTTTCATGACTATTTCAAGTGACTCAAACGGATAAATAATATCATGCTTAATTTAAAAAATGCAAATAAATATACCTGTACTATATATTTGCCGTATTACAAAAATGGTGTACGATGGTTGAAGTTTCATTAACCAATAATACTGATATGATTCATCATTTGATTGCAAAACAAATATTGAAATTTTAGCTTTAACAAATTACAATATTAGCTTAATATACAACTGCGATATAAATTTTCAAACGTGTTTGAATATATAATTTTTTTGTGTGTGAATATACAATATATTATATATTCATGTATACTGGGAATTTCATATTCAAGTTTAAATAAAATTCAGATCGTCAAAACAAAAAAGTTTCAGATTGTCTATAAACTTTTTGATATAATATGAATGATAGGAATAATACAGTATTATCTTGATAATTGAATATAATGTAAAACAAAGTAATTATAATTACATAAAATGGGATTTTTCTGGTAATATTTTACAAGAGTAATTAAGCTTGAAAAAAAATGTGAACGACCCTTTTCACTCACGTACTTGTCGTATATTGCATCAAACATTTGAGCGGCCGCATTTTGGACAGATGCATTTTATTGTGACCCAGATTTTATATAATTACGCCGACTAAATTTTTGTTGCAGTATAATGTTTCGATTTAAATAAACAGTCTCGCAAACGGTCGCCAAAATAAATGATCATTGTGAATAAGTGTACTAAAACAAAGCGTTATTGCTATTGTTTGGGCGCTACGAGCAAAACAGTATCACACTTGACCGGCGGGATGGAGAAATTCCAACACAAAAAATAACCACAAACGAAGGTAAAATCACGACAAAAAATAAACTAAGCGGAGTTTGCGGATGGTGTATGTTATATGGGAGGGAGAGAACGGCAAAATTCCGACGGATATAAACGGGAATCCTTCGGGAGGAGGGTCAGCGCGAGAGAAAAGCGAAGAGAAAAGTCAGGCGTAAAGGGATGAGGATCGTCGTTTTCGCTGAAAGTTCGTCCGCGAACAAGCCGAGAGTTTAATTGTTTTCCTGTACCGCGAGACGTTGCCTTACGCAAGGCAGCCAATATTACAAAACGAATAGCTTTAAAGCTCTTGTAACGACAATAAAAATAAAACAAATGCATCTTGCTATAAGTTTTACTGTGATCGTGTGCATTTGCTTTACGCTGGCCTAATAGGTTTTGGTCATAAGTCTCGCAGTTTTATTGTAAGTCATTTGTAGAGACAGTATCTTTTGCGGCACTTTGCGATTGCACGCTTGTATATTGCGCCCATGCATAAATTCAGCGCAGTAAAAGGTGTGTATAAATTTATTCATTTGCGGAAATGCGTGACGAGTCACGGCAAAACTAACAGATGTTCGCATGTACTGATGTGCCTAATGCCAATTATTTATTGCATGCATGCCAGAACTAGCATTTTCAAGTTGAATTAATACCCATGTTGTATCTGAAAGTATCAGTAAACGTGATTCAATTATTAACATCACAAGTATGTCAGTTCCCATTCATACGTGCACACATACATTATTAAACAATGACACATTGAATAATTTTTGATGCATTTTAGTGTTTGTAATTACAGCAAAGTTTCAAATGAAAGCTTTCTATTTTTCATCTTTTATCCTTAAATGAATAGTGTTACACACATTTAATATTTCTGAAAACTCTGATTAATATGTACTGCTGTGAAAAATAAAAATATTTTTAATCCAATAAATGGTATTTTTTAAAACTTGTTAATCTTTCAGCACTATTTGAGAATTTGCAAAATACACTACTGTTGCCAAAACTGTATTATATTTTATATAAAACAAAGTTACATTAATTAAAATGATACAGCATTATTTTATTTTGAGTAATGAAATTTTTTAATGTGTATTTGTAAACTATGTATTCCAGCTTAACATTCGAAAACCTAGTGAAGAAAAAAGATTACTTAGAAGAATTTTATTTTTTATTTTGTCATATTATATATTATACAGAATTGCTTGAACTGACGGAATTCATTCTTTATAGTCATATTATAAAATAGAAATAACCAGGAAAGATCTTATAATAAGATAATAAAAATGTTTGAAGTCACATATATATGTAAAGTAAAGGGCATAAAGTATAATATACTTCAAATATAACGCGACAGTATAGATAAAATTTATAGATGAGATCATCATATAATGTAATGTTATTTGAATTGAAAAAAAAACCTTTATATTTTAGAGTACAAAAGACGAATGTACAAAACCACGATTCACATAACTAACCAAGCACGTACTGTTACACTGTTTTATTTGACAAACTATAAAGATAACTCTTATTAAAGGGCCCATCAAGGGAAAAATAGATTTTATTTTTCATTTCATGGATGACAGTGTCCTGCAAACGACTCCTGGCAAAAGCTTCCAACGATCACGATGGCTTTTGTTACCACTCCTTAACGGCGCAGCCTTCCTTTCTAACGAAAGTAATTTATGAAAGACGATAAATCTGTTACACAAGTAAAGGAGGATCCGTACCAAGCCTCAATCACTGTCCGAACAGTTTTAATTCACAGAGAAAACTTTTCACAAAATTCTGCAAAGATCGTAAGATAATTTCGAACAAGCCTCATTATATATGTATATTATTTCATCAATATAACAAAGAGAAAGCATTTTTTAAGGGGGCTTTATACTCGGATACTTAATATTTACACACTATATTAATTAATTGATGAATTAAAATTGTTTTAATTAAGCAAATAGTTTAAATGAAATATTAATATATCTATAATGTTTATAGAAACGTAATATTTTTTTATAAAATCAATCACTTTTAGAAAAAAAGATTATGTAACTAGATATTTTGAGATTCTATATTAGCTGTAATTAGCTATATTTATAAAAACATTTAAAGTCATAATTTTTATAGCGATAGACGTATTATAATTTTAAAATAATATAACCGATCCTAATTATTATATATAAATGGCTTATTTATTATAGAAATATTTTCAAATAACTAGATCAAAAATATTCTAATGAATAAAACCAATAAATGTTCGTTGAAAATTTATATGAAAACTTTGTAAAAATTAATATAATAAGATGTGTACAGGAATGAATCAAGCAAGTAATATTAAATTATATTATAAGTATAATTTATAACCTCAAAATCATTCCATAAAAAGGAAAATATAAATCATGATAGCTTTACCATATTACATTTTATTTATCTGCGTTCAAAACGTAAGGAAAAGTAAGATAAGAATAAAATATCAAAAGGATACAAAAAGTGTACACGTGTATATTTTTCAATTGTATGCGTGTGTTTTTTGTATTTGAAATAAAAATTCGGTAACTAAAATTAGGTACCCACAAAAATATGAAAATCTCGGCGTGTTTCGTTTACGAAATCTTTGTCCCGGTATTTTCCATTACCTTTCGCTCGAAGAGTATCCATTCTTCTGCATGAAGTGAAAGCTCATAAAAATGAATATGGCATATATAAATGAATACAAAATGAGGAAAATGCCTACAGGAGATACCTTAAGCTGCTGTGACACGAGACACAAGTGAACGAGAAACTAAGGTTAGCTCTACTACCGAATACACTGGCAATACAGTATGTTTGAACAATACTCAACACAAACTATATTTTTTAAATTTTATTTTTTTAATTATAATGACGTAGATGTAGTTTTCAGCAATTATATCAATAATGAAAGAGAGATGTTTTGCATTCGTATGATTTAAATTATGCTAACTTTCTAAAACGTAATATTTATTTTATCTAAGTATTTGTCAAAAAATTGAGTTTTATATTTTTTTAAATCTATTAAAAAAGAAAATAAATTATTTATGCATGCAATTCTCTCATTATTTAGGATTAGAACGCTTAAGTATGACATTTATTCTACACTAAAGATTCGTTTTTCAAGGTTTGTTTTAAATTTTTAGCGGTCACTTGACAGAGTTAAAATGATAATCTCTATTTATTTTCGTCGTGTTTTTTCAATTAATATTTATTCGTTAAGTTTTTGTTGTGAAGCGATTTGATTTTCATAATCCATACAAACTATGTTGGTTTAAATAACAGACTTGTGGCAATAAGTTATAATAGTTGTCTTAATAACGTCTACTTTCAAAGATAATGATTTATGTTTTATATAACAAATAAAATAATAGCATGCATGACGATTGACAGTCAATCGATTAGTGCCACGCATTATTTAAAGGTAAAATAATAATTCAGATCCATCAAAAATCCAGATCGATTGTTTCTTTCTGCCTGCTATAGCTACATAATCATATTAATGTATTTACAATTGATTTAAGTATAATAAAGTTACATTGTTTGCATCAACCATGTGATAAAAATGGAAATATATCCAACAAGACGTATGATGAATAATTTGCGAAACACCGAGCGACATAGCGGTCGCGCACAACCAGCATTTGCGCTCTTCCATCCGAGGCTGAATAAGATGGATCGACTTCGGAGACATCTGCATTGCAATGCCAAACATGGCAAAAGGTTTACAACTGAAATTTCCTCGGCGCTTAGTCTTCCTGTTACAGTCAGCCAAAGCACTCCTGTAAGGATATTGCATTCAATACATTTACAATGCTTATTTTATAAATTCGTTAGATACATTTTTAAATACAGCGTATCAAATAAGGGTGATTTTAATATTTTCTATTTTGGATTCGAATTATCATTTTTTTAATATGGTCTCCCGGATTAGCGTAGTTGGTAGCGCGTAATTGAGTAATTGTCTGACAAACGATTTTCGTGAAAATTAAGCTGTCAGGGCGTCTTCGCATTGCGAAGATTCATATACTCCACTTTTGGAGTGTATATCTTTAAATCCTGTACATCCATATCCCCCACTTGAAGAACGAACATGTTGTGAAAAAAATATATACATATACACATCAAAAATTACGTTTTCGAGTTTTTTGATAAAATAAATGTATGATAACTTTAATATTGTAAATATTTCACTTTATGATAAACTTAGTACTATTTTTTAATCAAGGTTTATCAGTCAATATTTTTGGTTGCAGAGGGGTTTTACTGGTTTACATGTTTATTCTTATAACAATGTATACATCACGCGTGCAATATCATAAATTAGTCAGTCGATAACAAATTTAATTTTTTTATTGGTATTCACAATTAACCATCAAAACGATTAAAATACAAGTCACTCGTGTATTATACAAGTAAACTGACCCTGAACTACTCGTAGATTAAAAACCTACATATAAATAATATTATTTCTGTTGAATCCCATACACACTTTAACATCAGTATTAAAATATTTTTCAGAAATATAATCGGATATGACGTCCAATACTATAATTATATGAGTAAGACTAGTTTAAATTTAATATCAACAGAAGTTCATAAAGATTTTCGAGAATACAATTTATTCAATAAATCAATAAATTCTTGTTATAACGTTAACTTTTGTATTAAAAAAAAAGGTTTAAAGGGGTATTTAAACTTCAATGGTAGTATTAAAATGCATCACGCTACGTTGCAGGGCAGTTACATGTGTTTGCGACAAGACATGCAATTGTGTGTTTGGTAATTTATTTTTGCGAGTGCGAAATTGATGCACTTTGTCTTTCTTGTGTCATTTGTCATAGAAAGAAGGCAAGCAGCGGCGACGGTATTAATCTTTCGTATGATGAGCTCTGCCTCCTATCATATTGTGTTATGCAAAAAGCAAGAGAAAACTTAATTACAAAATACAAACATTTAGAATATTGGAAATAGTAAAGTAAAAATTAACAAGACTTACGGCTCACAGGAATGTGTAGTATGTAGTATGCAATTATGTATATTAAACTAATGATTTACGCTTTAGAGGAGCACTATACAATTCATTTATTTTTATTTATATTATTAAGTAACTTGAATGGAAAAAATGAATTCAACGTCAATAGATCCAATAAATGTATATCCAAAAACGATAAGATAAAACCCATCTATATCTTATCATATTAAAATGTTTTTTACATATAATAGCGATAGTAATTTTACTTTACGGTACACTTTTATTAATCTTCATATTCACTCAGAAGATGTGTTGAATTTTACAATTTAAATATATCCGCTTTAAAGATTTAACATAGCTGTATCTGTATATCTTTACATATTTCTCACAAAATTGGGTTTCAGCCAATCGTTCAACCCATTGAACATGCAGTGCTGCAATAATTTCATTCTCTTTGTTATACAACTAAATTCCGTGCTTTATCACGATGCTTTCTACTCAGTAGCCGTGGACAACATTATGAAAGTTAAAAAATAAATTATACTTAATTAAAACTTTTTGTAATCCAATTTGAAGTTTGTAAAGTTTATTACACTTAGTACTCCTTAAATAATGTAATTTTCGTAGAGAATCGTTCGTACCTCATCTTTGTAACATAAATATGTTCACTGTAGACTTTCCTTCACAAAGCGCACTCTATGATGTTAATATAAAAGCACAAAATGTGTTTATCCTCTTTCAAGTCAGTTTATCTACCGAAGGTAATTGATTGCTGAGATAAAGTGTGGTACGCGAACTCAAAGCAACGTCTGAGGGCAAAAATAACGTTTCTAGACTGCAAACTGAAATTACGAATTGTGATTTGTTTTTTACCATCATACTTATTTTTACATATTTTATGAAAAAAATCTTTCGCTAAATAAATAAAAATGCTTTAATCTTCAACTAAAATATAAATGTAATTATATTTAACTACATAATTTTTCTAATTTCATCATAAATATTTTAGCAAATCACAGCAGAAATAATGAAAAAATATTCCAAAAGAGAATAAAAAATCTCAGTTAGCTCATGATAATTATCTGAGGATGCCCGTACCAAATTGGAGCATTTGGATCATTAGGATGTGAAAGTTTGTGGCAATCAGCCAATCGCTCAACTCATTGAGTATTCAGTTACATGTCTTTGATTTGACATTTTTCTGATTAAAATTAGCAACCGCCGGCACCAAAATGAGTGGACTATCCCTTCTGCCATAATTGCGGAGTCAATTACAATTTAATAGCACTAACGGCCTGCAAATTATTTATCTAGATTCTAGATGACACGTTTGCAAAATTCATTCATCAAACACTGACGCTGAAATTTAGTTTTATAAAGAAGGTTTTTATTCAACAATATTTCTAATAAATATGATTATTTGGAAAACAATACGATTCGGTAAATCTTTTAGATATTAGAAAAATAATAACAAAAAATCTACTGAAGTAACTTCGTACAAAGACATCGGCGCCAATTTCCCGATAAGCGAAAAACAAACCTTCGTTCACCGGAGACAAAAGCTGTTCACGTCTCCAACATAATGAGACTAAAATTGGCGCATTGTTGTTTATGTAAATTACCCTTTTGGGAGTACTAAATACTTGTAGCAAACTCCATTCTCACGTTCAAATGCTAGAGCGATGAAGAAAGGGTGAATGCATTAGAATAGTTACTTGGATCGTCAAAACAGTTTTAAAGTAAATCGACACTTTTGCTATTAGCCTTAAGCATACAATCACGAGTAGTTATTGTTATTGTTATTGTGTGACATTTACTTAATTTATTAAGCTTATCGTAATAAATACTTACTGGCGACAGTTAAAATGATTCTATTTTATTTTACTTTCAAGTAAAATAATATAATGTACTTTTTATAATTTTGTTGTAAAGAACTAAAAATCTGCGTAGCGTAGTAAACCTACAAATACAAATTTACCAAATTTATGTAAACCATCAGAATATATGCTTAAATGCGTTTCTTTATAAATCTTTTGATTCGTACCTTTTGTTATGGCTTTCTATTATATTTATTTATGTTACCCGAGGACGTATTTTTTTTAACATCTGATTTTTTCACGATTTTTGTAGCTTTTGTAAAAAACATTGAAGGTATACAATATATTTTTAATCAAATGAATATATTAAATTTCGGTACAAGTAGCCTATCAAATTTTTATTTTAAAATAGATTAATATTTGAACGAACACATAATGCTGCAAAAGAAAAAGATTTTACCGGGTCTACTTTAAAATTTGACGGAATGGATATCCATATGGTAGAGAGTTGTCCACTTCAAAATGTATTATAAATAAAATTTCGCAATATAAACACGTGTCTTTATAGATTTATCACGAGAATTGGCTTCAG
>JAGVSQ010015159.1:0-10282 GCA_022683975.1 Rhyacophila evoluta
GTGTGAGCACTTCAATGTGTGCGCAGATGTCATGTGTGCAGTTGTCTGGTTACCTAAATATTTATTTATTGATCGGTTGTCAACATTACTATTTACAAATGAATTTCATTCTACATAAAATGCATAGTTTCAAACAGATAGTATTAAATAAAGAGATACTTTGGTGCTATTATCTTGATCTATTATATAACTTAACTAAACTTTGCTTAGTTTTTTAGATTCTATTCAATGTAAGGAATAAATTATTAAGGGTTTTTTTTTCAAATATACTTTATAATACTTTTAACGTTTTTTAAATATCGTTTTAGTAATCGGATAATGTTTTTGTTAGGCTCGTTATTATGAAAGTCAAATAAAATAAACACAGTGTTATAATAAAATGGTAGTTAAACAAAAAAAAATTGGCAAGGATTTCCTTCCGGCGCCGCTGGCGTCACGTGACAGTTGAGCCCCTAGCATCCAGCGCGCCGCCGCCCTGGACCATTTTCCGTACCCGCCTTCCGCCGCCCTCGCCGCCCAAGCCAAAACTCCAATTAGACGCTCCCGACACATCTCTGCCCTTCCTTTCACGGCAATAATAATCCCATATTTACACCCACGGCCAGGTAAAATTATCGCTTTCTTTGTGAAACTACGACGTCATTACGCGTCACTGCATCCTGTCATTAACTGGTCATAACCCACGGAAAAGTCATCGCGCTTACCGGAAAACCAACGCGCTAAATCCAAAGAGTGAAAATTCAGTGAAAATTTCAGCAAAACTCGCACAATAAATAAAACTAGCTTAGTTGTTAAAATTTAATAATTTTAATATCAATTTTCGTATAGCTACGTTAATTACATTAAAACTATTTTATATTCTTCAAATTGAATACTTTTTTTCTATATAGTTATATTTATTGTGTGTAGTATCAATTATTATATGTTGAATTTAAGTGTTTTAATTTGTGGACAAATTTTCAGTTCGTCCAGAAAATTTTCATTTAAAAATGTGATTATAACAACGAATAGTATATACAAAAATTTATTCCATTTATAATAGATTCTTTTGTAAAAAAGTGTTAGACTGTCTTTATATTTACGATGAGTCTCAACGGTGGTGAATAGTTTTGTTGACATTTATGACATTTGAGATTCAACCGCAGTGATGGGTAAAGATAAGAACCCGGAAATAGTGGTGGGTCCGGAGGTGAAGGTGGCGACGGTGGACGTCGAGTCTATCGACAACATGGCGACGCTTCCGGTTTCGCAGCAGCATCGTCAACAGCAGGGCAGTGACATTGCGATCGCCGAGAAAAATAATTCCGCCAACAAAGAGATGGAGCTCAAAAGTGTGCAACCCCGCCCAGCCAAGAGGTATTGCCAGAAGAAAAATCGATCCCCTTTCACAATCGATAAAAATATTTGACAAAACCTTATCAATGTGCTGTCAAAATGCATCCAAAAAAAGTTATTTCAAAATCATTGTATTTATTATCTATTTTTCTGTGTCAAAATTTTAAATTCAAATTTCAAAATTCTTATACTCTTCGTGTCTAAATTCCAGTGGAGGAGTGATTTATACTGTTGTGTGTGTAGATAAATACCTACTGCGCAACAATGTATTCAAATATACAACAATACCATTATAAAAAGTGTCATCTGATAAATACGTAACACTATTTAGTATAATATCTAATAATGGTAATATTACAACAGAATAAATTTTTTTTTTTCTAAAGTAAGATTTTTATATTCGTTGTACAAAAGATATCACAATTTAAATTAAGAACAAGATTAAAAAATATTGACGTCAATTTATTACATTCTCAGCCTTATTTAAGTATTACGTTGTTGTCAACAATATCAAGACTATGTATCTATATACATGTGGATTTTATTATTCGTTATAGCGAACAAAACTAATAATTGTATAGAGCTTTAATCCAAACTTCATAAAATAGTCAATAATTAACTCCCGGATAAGATGTAATAAGATGTAAAAGAGGTAAAAATAAGGCTTTATTCAATTTTTATTTAAAATATCATATTATTTCGGTTTATAATATGTAATGTGATTCTTCAACTTCTTCAATGATGTTTTTTTCAAGAAATTTTATATTGAATTGAATGCAGAGAACTGTCTTTGTTTTTATGCATACCTATCATATATATCAACATTTAAGTGAAGTATTTTTTGTATTTCTGTGAATTTGTATTTCATTTGAAAGAGACAAAACTGCATACGCCTCTTCCATTAGTTACCCAGTACTTACTATACAGTGGCGTAGCTACCGAGTAGCAGTTGGAGAGAACTGCTCCAGGCGCACAAATCATAGGGGGCGCACGTTCTGGTAGGAGGTACAAATTTTAAGGTAGTGTGAGAGCGAAAACCAGTAGGGGGTGCAACAATTTTACTTGCTCCAGGGCGCTGAATATGTAGCTACGCCACTGTTACTATATACTTATATTATTTTTATTATATAACATATATCGCTCATGATAAAGCAATACCTCGCATACTACACGGCAAAAAAAGAAGAAATGAAAAGAACACTCTATAGTCAATATCATTAAATAAAATTCTGTATTTTTTAAATGTCAACATTAACATACTCGTACATATATAGAATTTGATGTAATACTAAAAATGGTTAAAAAGAGTCTTTTCGTCTTCTTTCGCTTTCTCGCGAGCGATGCTATTTTTTCAAATACACGTATTTTCTTTGTAATGATATACATATACTTTCACCGTGTATGAATTTATATTATGCAAAATAAATTATCAAACATCTTAGAGTTGCAATATTATTATATTCACTCTTTAGAAACAAACACTTTAAGCTCTTTTAATAAGATAAATTAACAGTTTAAAATTAATCCAAGTATAAATATTTTCACAAATATGCACTTATGTTAATAATCAACAAATTTATTTATGTACATCTTTCACAGTAGATATTGTCATTATCATTTCACTCGAACGTTTGGCGTAGCAAATTGACATATTCTAAAAAAAAAATGTTAAAAATGATCCTTTTTATATTATTTTACTACGCCACTGCTCGCAAGCATGCATAGAATATTTTCATTTCAATTAAAATTTATAAATTGTTCAAATACCATAACAGTTAGTTTTTTAAAAATAAAAAATTCAGACAAACAGTAATAACGGTTTGGGGAGTCTAGAGCTAAACGTAACAGAGCACAATTTTAGTAAGATTTATGTAAAAAGATAAAAATGTTAGTTATAATATTTGAAACTATGACTCCCTCGTGCAAGCTAGGTGTGAATTGCTCAGTCCTAATCCGGTGTAATTTCATAAAAAAATCACAAAGATTCAATGCGTATTTCAAGATTAGATATTGATGAAATATTGAATGATTGACTTAAATCTAGTAATATTCGTCTTTATATTGTTCATAGTAAAAACGGTGATTTATCTTTTATTTTAAATGCTTGTAATCAAAGGGGAGTCTGGGTACTAAAGGAACAAAAATTAAATTCAATCTCAGTAAAGAAATTATTTAAAAAAAAAAAATGTTATATGGTAAAAGAGATAAAAGGTCTGAAGTGATGGAAGTGTATGGAATTTGAACAATGTATTTTCATGCGATGTACCCATAATATCACAATTTTATGAGTTATATTTGTTTTTGTTTTCAGAACATCCCTCTTCATCATCATGAGTTTCATCTACGCCAAGCTTTTAGTTGTTATCTGCATTGCTTACGTCATCAGCGATGTCATTACGCACAACTTGCCTTTGTATTATTACGAAGGATTTTTCACTTATCTCTATGGGATGAGTATCCTGTTTTTGCTCTATGTCTTCTGTTTCCTGCTGCAAGGTTAGTATATTTCACACCAACTACCAATCAATCATTTTCACATCCGTAAATAAATCGACAAAATTTAACTGTAGAAATATTATAAACACCATTGAATAAATACACGCATGCTTTTTACTATTATTATTAAAACACTTAAACTAGACCACACTTAGAAATCTACTAAATATCAAATAGTCAATATTCACTGTATTATAAGTGCAATCATTTCAAAATTTTATGCATTTTGCACATACATTCTTTTCAAAACAATCCAAATAAAGTAAACATTTTTATACATATATGTAAATCAGTCAGATAATTCTACAACTCTTACAACAACAGCCATTCAAAATAGTATAGAATATTAATTTATAAGTCTTCAAACTCGTTTTTATATGTGTGTGTTTTAAGTTCTGCATATTCGATTTAAATGTATTGTGAACGTGCATTATTGCGTCCAATTACTAGAGAGCACGTGCTGCAGCGGAAGCCCCCCGAAACCGAAACCACCGCCACCAGAGAAGAAGCCCAAGAAGGAAAAGGAAAAGAAAAACAAGGAAAAGGAAAAGGAAACGAAAAAAGAAGCCAAGAATAAGGACAAAGAAAAGGACGCCCCCAAGGAGAAACCGACTAAAGAATCTAAGAAACAGAGCCAATTTCAGGTAGGATTCACTTACAATTTAAATTGTTGTTACGTTTCTTCGTTTAAAGAGTTTTGACACGGCATTACTTTGTTTGTATTTATATCATTATCGTACAGCAAGACTTCCGAAGTTTGATTTAGGAAAGCTCTAAAAGGCATCTCTACTCTGGTTTGACGATGGGGGATCTTTTTTTAATAGTTTGAAGGCCAAATTTGACGTACCGGATATTTAAATTTTGATCCTCAGCTAATAAATGCAACTGATTGGTCGTTAGTCACAATAAAAAAACTAGAGATAGAAAATTACTTTTTACAGCATTTTACGTCGTCTTCAAAAAATGTTAAAAACACATCTGCTGGCAGCTATGTATCTTCGTGAAACTTTTTTCGACCACTTTAATAAATCTCTTTATTAAAAATATAATAAATAAATACCGCAAGGAGTAAGAATACAAACACAAATGCCGTGTTAATTCTCTGTACTATTTGTTGTACGATTTTTTACGACCTACATTTCTCGATGTGGCCAGAATTGTAAAGAGCTTTTAATAAGAACGTGACTTTTACTATAAAAGACGTTCGCTTTGTAAAGCTCCTCTTAAGTCTTCTAATGAAAGTGTACGATGTTCCATAAAATAACTAGCTGTTGGATGTTGTAGACATCGTGCTTGTAAGGATTTTTTCTTTTCGTTGTAATCAGCACTTCCTCCTCTCCGTGTTGTCATAATCACAGTGTTTCTTTCTCGCTTCGTTTTAGTGTCGACCTCTTTTTGAATCATTATTAAAATTTTGTTTTTAAATGAATTTTTTAATTTTTATTATTCACTTTTCGTAAGTTTTTTCCCCTTTTTATGATTACAGTGTGAATGTGAATGGCTTTTTAAAATAGTTTCCAGTGCACATTTTTTTATTGGTTTTGTTTTCGAATTCACAAAACGTCATCTCGATAGACCCAAATAACTCACCTGCTATATATTGTATAATAGAATCATATCATTAGTATTTTTTAATAAACATCTATTTTACTAAAAAATTGTAACGAAAATATAATGAATACTTATAATAATCTCAATAATTATTAATTTATAAGAACTTCCGGAAGAAAACAAATTATTTAGATCAGCTATAAAAACTATTACATTTAATAAAATACCGTTGATTCCTGATATGATCTTATAATATTTCAATAATAACATTAATATTTCAAAAGCACTTTTTTTGGACATGACATATTCAACTTGTCATCAGTTATCTCAATATAAATACAAAATACGCAAAAAGGTGAAATTGTATTGTATACAAAAGTAATAGTATTGTTACAAACCATTATTATAATTTCCCAATATGATATTGAATAAAGCAACAGAGACCAGCTAAAGACTTGTCAAGTACAGTTTGAAATAATGTAGCTTTTTTATTGAAGGTCGTTATTCATTAATTTCAAGTTATAAAAAAAATGTAAACTTGTGTCTCACTGTGCCTAGTCTACCCTTTTTCGAAAATAAAATATCCATGTGTGAAGTGCCTTTCTAGCATATGCAATAGTATATCATAAAATTATAATTCACTAATAGCTATTATCATAATAATTTAACAGTGCAATAAAGGTTTTTTTGTTTTTTAATTCATACCATTATAAAGCAATGTTAATTAAAAACACTCCATAAGTAATTTCATTCGAAATTCAAAATAATTATCTTTGTAATTATTTTTATTTCTTTTTTAATTCACCCCCACAGCACAAGAACGCTTCATTAATTACATAAATCCCCGTAATTAATTTATTTTTTAGTGTTCAATTAATTTTAATTAAGTTTTAATTTGCCATGCATGCGATTTTTTGGTTATCGCCTTATAATTTGGGCAGGAGGTGTACCCCCGAAAGATGCGCGATATAGTGCGCGACCAGCAGCAGCTGCGCAATGCGCCCTTGTGCGTCCCAGAACAGGTGAGGACAGTGCAAAGGAACCTCCATAGATCGAGTGTTAACTAACAAAAAGTCATATCTCATATCTATAGTCTATTGCTGAAATCTATCTCAAACCCATAATCATAACTCATAATTTTACTACTCGTCAAAAAAACACTTATAGATTATTCCAGGAAAAAAAAGAAAATTATTTTGTTATCAACATATATTTTTTACTATGTTTGCTCCGAAAGTGTAGTATATGGATCTACACAGTATAAAGATATCCACTCCGAATGTGGGGGATATTGATCTCCGCAATGTGAAGACACGTCTTAATTGATTATTTTTCACGAGAATTGTTATTGCGTCAGATAATTGCTCAGCCCAGTGAATATCCAGTCCTGCATCTTTGGATCTTTTTAAAATCCAACAGGTGTGAGAATCATACCCGCATTCCTTGAATTATGAGGTGCGCACACTAACCTATAAGCTATCGGGTATACTAAAATAAATAGTCGTATGATTTAATTAAAATACAAAAAATATTTAAGTTAGATAGAATCAATGAAATATATATTTTTTTAAGTGTACAAAACGACACTGTCCAAAAATACAAACTGTATGAATTAAAATATTTATCTATCTATTTCGTTTAACTATCTAAAACGCCAAAATCTCTATTTTCTGTTCACTTTCTGTAACAGAATAAGATCATAAGTTACCAGAATTCTAGGAGCTGATCTTATTCGTGTTTCAGGTATATTGATTTTTTATCGATTAATTACGTTATTTTTCTATACAAATAGCTAATCAGCTTTATCGGATAGAAAATAAACTTTACCACCACTTAAATGTTATTTTTTCAGTACAACAACACAGATATTTCATTAATATTAATTTTATGAATAAATATTTCCACAATAAATTCACATGAAAATATTATAAATTTGCAAGGAAAAACCGTCACCAATGAAATCGAAATTTCACGGAATTGAAATATGACATGAGTAAATTAAAACTATTGATTGATCCATAGTGTAGAATATCCATTCCGGTAATAATAGATCATTGTAATTCCTTTTAGACAAAACCTTTGCAAAAGGTAATTTGTAATTAAATGATTTACTGAATTTTGATAATTATGTATGGTTAATCAATTGTTTAATGTCAGTTTTGACATTAAAAATATACACATAAACTAACAAACAAACATAATTAGTTCATATCCTTACAATTGGTCTATGGAGATTTTTATTGCACTGAATTAGCACCGACAAGGAATGGTTTTACATTTGTCTTCGTGTGGGTTTTCATCAGACAATATACGGTGCCTACAATCTGAGTACATATTCTGTTTTACTTTCACTGTTTGGCTTTACTTTTAATATTGTTTTATAAATTAACTAAATGATAAAATATCTATGTATTATAATATTTATACTATATTGTATTGATTTTATCTGCTTTTGACGCCATCCACTGCTGTATATAAAGTTTGCTTTTTATCAAATATGCATTTTTAATACTGTTCATAAGTTGTTTATGTGACATCTGTTTAAATAATATTTATATTAAACACTTAGCCAAGATTTGTACCAAATTTCATTTCGTTGAAATAATAACATATTTTGATATAATATTATGATGTATATAGTATTTCCAATTGTGATCACTTTCGTTCACTAAGATATTTGTTACTGAAATTTAAACCTGCCCTATTCAAAAGAGTTAAATGTAAATTATTGCATTAAATTATACAATTTACACAAAAATTTTGCCTAAAAATAAATCGTACTATCGAACATTACTTTTATGTACCTATTGTTTATTTATTTTTTTTATACCACGTTCGCTCCCAACGTGGAGCATAAAGATCTACACATTGTGAAGATATCCACTCCGAAAGAGAAGTATATCGATCTCCGCAACGTGAAGACGACTTGACAGATTATTTTTTACGAGAATTGTTTGTCAGACAATTACTCAACCTAATAGGCAACCAGTCCTGTTTTTTTTGGATTTTTAAAAAAACTGTTTATTAACTTACAACAAGTACGTGTATATTATTTCTCCATTAAATATCTGTCAGTTATCAAATTCTCTATCAAGTACAAATTTTCTAAAACTATTTAAAAAACAAATACTTCGTATACAATAACTGTGTAATTATTTTTAACCACTGGTTTTCCTCTACAATTTGATGAAATTAGTTATATTTTCATTTTGTTTTTTATTAAATTTATAGGAGATTCGAAAAATAAAATTTAAATAGTTTTTACAATTCTCCAATGAATTCATACATATCAATATTATTTTTAATTTGCTTAACAAATATGTCAAATTGAAATGAATATTTCTTCATTGATAAATATACTATAAAAGATTTTTATTCAAGTGTTTTAAATATCACGAAGGTACAATCTCTCGCCATTTTATAAAACTATCCAATTTTAGGAAGTGTTGCTAGAAGTGAGAGTTAAATTCCCTAATGTTGTACATTGTAAATAAACTTTATGAATGGTTATTTTTTAGATTAGCTTAAGCACGCCACATATAATGCACATGCATGGTAAAAAATGGAACTAATTAGTACTCAAATGGATGTACAAAGTTAAATGAATGTTTTGTTAAAATTTTATGAATACTACATTATAAACACCAAATTTATAATTATCAATTGGTAGGTACTTTAAATATGGTGGACTTTTATTAGTAAAAAAAAAACATCAGTTACATATGATTTGCCGAGTTGCAAAAGGCACTCTGGATTCATGACCAACGGGTAAAGGTAACGTTTAGCGTTTAAAATTGAGTTTAGCTAACCTAATCTCAAATGCTAAACGTTACCTTTAACGTTGGTCATGAATCCAGAGTACTTTTTGCAACTTAACAAATCATGTAATATATACGAGTATGGTATTGTATTTTATTCTGTATGAGAAAAATATAACAAAAAAAAAAATGCCGTATTTGTCTTTTGGTAGGAAATGAACTCACTTTGATAATTTACTTTGATTTTAAGAATGTATCATTCCAAAACTAAACTGCATAAATCAATTATCGATAAAAAATATATAACTTATTATGTTTTTCACTTTTTTATACATCACATTACAATAATCATTATAGTTATTTTAAAGTAAGTATTTGTGAATATAAATCTTTATTAAACATGCATTATTGACAATTTTGTTTTCTGTAGAATTTAAAGTTACCTATTGTAATCAAATTGTAATTGAATAAATAACTGACATGGATCTTTGACATGCAAATACTTCAAAAAGTTCCTCACTGCATTATGCCTATAAATATATAAAATAATAATTAATATCATACAATTCTATACCCTGAAAAAAATAACAGGCTATAACTATACATAGCCAGCATTTCACCGTAAATTATAAACTGAGTGGCCGAGTTGCAAAAAGCACTCTATAATCATGACCAAAAGTAAAAGTAATATTAAGCGTTCAAAATCACTTGTAAAAATTATCTTCTTTCTGGTGGTTCTACTACACAATATGTTGTTAGTATGGGTCCTGGTCTTACTCAGCACACACTCATGTCCAAATCGCTTCTCTCCAGTTTTGAATTCTCATACTAAGTTTTGTTTCTATCTCTTATGTCGTTGGCCAACTTTTTGTGTGACTATGCAAAAAATATTTTTTACCTTATGAATTAATGAGCATTATTTTATATATATAAACGATTACATGGCTCACGCATAGAAAAATTTTAATATATCATATTGTTACCATTCTCAAAAGCATTCCTATGCTTTCAAATACTATCAATTTGTTCATCAGTCCCTTTTGGTACAACCATACATATATATATATTTCACTTAGAAGCCGAATACATTTTGTTATTCACTGGTTCCACATTTTAGAAAAATATATAATACAATATTTATT
>JAGVSQ010015161.1:0-10282 GCA_022683975.1 Rhyacophila evoluta
TGCATTTAGGAATGAAAAACAGCTGATGTTCCCGATTTCTTAAGTAGTTATCAGGTAGTATGTCATGTTAACTACAATTTCTATGTTTCAAAGTAACTCTCTCGAATTCAGAAGGTTCATTTAATGCTTCCTTTCACATTTATTTCACGTAGCATGACTAATCTTATCAGAAACATCAAAGTCATAGATCTGGATGTACAAATAATGAATTTTCACTGCTTTAATACGATAGTTACACCAAGCTTACCTATAACATTAGCTTGTACCAAAACAATGGTGCAAGTAGTCGTAGCCAGAACACATCCAACGGGATTAGCATCAATCAGTGAATCACATTCTTGACCATGGAGGACAGCCGCCTCTTCAGTGTATCCCCCTTCATGAGAAACCGATGGCCAATATCGTACAACGCCTTCTGGTGATACTCCAATGCATGATGGTACCTGAGAAAGGTTGATGGTAATTTTATTTAATGTACAATGAAATTAAATGATTTGTACCTATGAAGAAGAATAACTATAATCATTATCATGATAGCCTTGGGCTTCTCCTCCAATACTCGTATCATGCTAATTATTGAACAGTTGCTTTTTCTTCTTGCTTTACATATTGCAAGCGGTAAACTGTAATTACAGTCAAAGCACACCCATATTTGTGCAACAGGAGATTCATATCTCTATACGCCAACAGCTATAGATCTGCAGCGGGAAATGAAAATTCTAGTCCTTATTTTGAATGAGTGTTTACGGCCATTTGTGATTTGAATATATTTTTTCAACAATGCCTTGAGAGGTTTTTCATCACCAAAGAATCCACAGATGGTAAAAAATAACAGAAAAAAACACTACCTGATTTCCTTCTGCTGTAAAGACACACACTAGCTCAGCTCGATGAGCCAAGTCTGTTTGAGGCAGTGTCAGTTCGTAACATGTGACAAGTGCTGTGGGAGTCGGACCACGATACCTCCAGACCAAAAGACGCCGACCACAGACCACCCAGCCCCATCCCCCAGGAGACAGGCGTGCTGATATATGGGCATTGCCTAAGAGATATAAATAAAATTGCATGTTATATTTAAGCAGATATTTCTTCAAAGTTTTTCTTTAACTCTTTACATGCGAAATAAGATTTCATAAAGTCATAAAATAAGTCAATTAGTCAATGAAAAATAAAGTTGAATATTTAAAGACGATTTTTTTTGTGTTGAATTGGTCAGTGCTGCATTTATATTCACCTTCAGAATTAAATAAATTAAATCCATTATTTTTTTTAAAAAACGGGGGGGGGGGAATAAGGGGAACTGATGAAAACTCATTTTTTTTTAGAATCATGTATTTAAAATTTCGTTATGTACAGTCAGCTAATGGACTATTAGGGCTAACAAAGGAAGTAATGCCGACAATAAATAAAATCTCAAGAGTAAGAATTTTCGGTGACAAATTTGAAACATGTGTAGAATGACCCACAACTCAATACATCTATCGTAAAAAGCATATTTTTTTTGACGAAGGAATGTCGGAATACGAAACAAAATTATATTCAATATAGTATTCGGATAAACCCGCATCTCGCACTTAAGCGACGTTTTTTTTCAGGGCGTGGGATAAATCCGCACCTCGCACTTCAGAGCCATGCACGGTGATGCGGATATATCCGCACCTCGTATTGAAAGGGTTAAAATACAAAACATTGACCATTGCTGTTCGGCATACATTCTTAATAAAATGGATGTTTTTTAAGACTCTTAAGTTTTTTAACTATCAAGATAGAATTAATATTTTACATCAATCAATACATATTTCTTAACCAAGTCAGCTTAGAAAGTGGAGCATATGGATCTCAACAATTTGAAGAAGTATTGCTGACAGATTTTTTTTACAGAGAATCACTTGATTGTTTAACTAATTAAGCATCTAGACCTGTATTTTGATTTTTTTTTCATTCAAATGAAACTGGGGGAGTTCAACCTCCAGCACCAAAGGATTCACGCTTATCACTTGGTTGCCAGTGTGACAAAATGAATATTATATAACTATAAATATACTGTTTAGGTTAAACAATCACCTCCCAATTTATCAGTGCAATAATTAATCGAGATAAAAAAAATATTATAATCGTGGTTGTTAGTTATAGACAATATACAATGGGGAAAAAATATTTTTATTACATAAAATACATAACGTTGCCTTGGTAACTAAGTTGATAAGCTTGCATACTCAAGCATCGTAGATCCTGTATAGCTGATTTAAAAAAAGCTATTTCTTATTTTAGGAGGACTCAAAAAACTTTTTGCAAATAGATGATTAAGTTGGCAACATTAATTGTCAATGCAGCACATCGTCTCTCCATAACAACAATGAAAACTGTTTTTTGAACTAAATATTGGCTTTGTAAAATACGAGAAGTTATTTTTAACAAAGGTCACATATTGTGTTTTTGTTTGTATTACCAATAAAGTCGTCATTTATTTATCATGTGTACCTATTTTAGTATGGGATTAAAAAGTAATAAATTAAATGCTACATAGTGTTCCATTTGTTTTATTCCTACGTTTATAGGTTCGCAAAATATAATGTGGTATATATCTTTTCTTTACATAGAAATGCAAGCATTCTAAGATTGCACATGACATACTTGTGCATAATCTGGGGGCAATATCAGGCTCTGTGGCATGCGCATGCACTAGTCAGTAAAAAGTCATACTATGTATGTGTGAATAGCGCTGCCAACTTAATCACGTATTTGCAGAAAGTTTTGCGACTAACTTTACTTTTTGGGTTGAGCGATAAAATTCCAACTAAAAACCTGTCAAAAGAATTAAGTCTTCATGCTGTGAAGATTTATTTACCAACTTTTGGAGCGTATGTGGTAAAAAAAAAATTATCGCGTTCGACTCCTGAGACAAATGATAACTTACTCCTGACTCGGAAGACTAAAATGATGTTAAAAACTTCAAATCGGCAAATATGGTAAACATTACGAGTAAAGCGATATTTATTTCAGTTTCAGAATACGCAACGAAAAAAGCGGGAATACTCACTGTCTGCAAATGTCAAAGTTTCTGTCACCAACACGGGCAATGGCAATCCATAACTCTCAACAGTATTTTGTGAAGTTTTCAATATAATTTGCGCAGCTTGATTGATGCGGCCAGATACGTTTAATTTACTGAAAACATGAAATATTTAAGATTGCCATTTTACATTACAAAAACACAAATCATGATAGAAATAGGTTATGTTGTTTTTGTAGGTTAGACATTTACCTTTGATTCCTTAGGCTGGTTAGCAGCGATGAGTTTTTAGATGCTACAGATTGCCTAACTTTCGGAGAAAATGGACTTTTAATGCCACCCGGACTTCCAAAACTCATATCCATCGTTAAATTTAAATTATAGTCCGTGGTATTCAAATCTTAACTCGACAACCGGCATCCTGCTAATTTTTGAAGGTGCTGCCACATAAAATGTATTATTTTAAATAAATGAATACAAAGACGTTTTAACAATTTCATATTTTAAAGCACTTTTGTTATCAGATTCTGACAATTAAATTTGGTCATTTAATTTTTTCATCCAAAATATTGTTGAACACAGTATTTTTTATTATATTGTACAATGATAAAATTAACAAAAAGTAGAAGTACATCAAAAAATGTGTTTTGTTTTTTATTTAACTACAAAATCTGATATTAAAGAAAATTTACATTTCTAAACCATCATACGGATACTTCAACATTTTATGGCAAAATACAAAACATTCAAATTTATGAATGAAAGGATAGTTGTAAGCAGTTAATTTTTTTAATATATAGTATTAAAGAGAGAGACTTATTTCATTCTTGACGTTAAACCAAATTTATAACATTTTTTTACACAATACTCATATTACTTGATGATTTACAATAAGTAGCTACTCTTATATTTATTTCTCTCACTCTCTCTCTCTCTTTTTTTATTCATATTCACTCTCTATGCGGAGCATATGACCACCACATGAAACCTTCTAGATCACGCCAATGCCAGTATCCCTTAATTCGACAACTACATCTGTACATGGTCTTTCAGGATGCCAGAATCCTATCGTTCAGAAAAGAAACAAGCAGGATCTGGATTCTTTGAAGGCATCCGCAGTACATGTCCCATTTAGATACCGCGTCGCTACACTATGTTTGATATGACAAGGGTTGCTTCATTCGCTCTCTTATCTTAGATAATATGTATAGCCTTGCAATAGTAAATTATTATTAAAGTAAGTATGATTGCACAGCACTAATCTTTACTAATTTATTTATATAAATTTTACCATAAAAATTCAAACGTCAAATTAAGGCACCACATCAATCTATGAACGTTTCATAGATAATATGCACTTATTACTAGAGTGAAAATGTCTTTAAAAAATAATTACCTTCGTTTTAAATAATGCCAGAAAGATACAAAAATAAAGTTTGCCTCACAAATAGTTCAGCCACAGTCAACTTCATTCAAAATTTAAACAGATAAATAGTAATGCAAATATTCAAGGTATAACTTTATGAAAATGTAACGAGTGTTTCAAATATTCGCGCTGCACGCTTGCGCCTGTCATAACATACATCAGCTGGATAGCTTGATAAAATAAATAATTACAGCTGGTCGTATGGTACGCGGCGACTATTATAACAAAAATCTAACCAAAACGAAAGATTATAATATTGTTGTGGTTGTGAACGGCCGCCATGGCTGGAATATCGCCTTCCAATCCGCTTCCTTACATAAATAGCCGACAACGGGGAGATCTTTATAATATAAAATCGCAATTATTCAATGGTCGCTTACGTGTCGCAAAAAATCTCTTTAAAAAGGACCTAGTATGTCACTACGGTTGTATTAATGCAATTGAATTCTCTAGTGATGGACAGTATCTCATCTCAGGTTTGTATTGTTTTATTTCTTGCCAAATATCACGTCAATAAATTATTGTAAATTGTAATCGGTCGCGAATGTCGGCAAAAATACGCATCGATACACAATAACAATTCTATTTGTTGGTATTTATCTTTAAATATTCTCTAATCAATAAGAATTAATGTAATTAACAATTATGATAACATTCTTCGGAAAATTTGGAGAGTCGCCAAAAGAATAAAAATCATACATTTTAAATACCTTCTTGAACTTGAAATACTAGTTACAACAATCGATGTTTTTATGACGATGTGTAGTAACTACGTATTTATATAATATAATAATAAACATTAGCTCATAGTCGCTACATAATTATACACCGGTTTTACATAGAAATAAATTAAAATAATCTAGTCTTCTTTATTATTTATAATATCAATAATACAAATATTATACATAAAAATACTGACAAATATTAAGTAAAGTGAAAAGTATTTTGTACCATTCGATGGTCATGAATTGACAATAGGTATCATACATTTGTTAAATTGTTCAGGAGCACCAAAAACCTTATAAAAAGGGGACATTAAAGAAAAAGAAATACACTTTGGAGTAAAATTTTCATTTAAAAAAAGTGTACAAAATTTTTATTAATATTCTAATACTTACTTTTTGGTACCCTGAACAATTTAACAAATGTATGATACGTGTTGTCAACTTATAACCATCTAATACTAAAAATAGTTTGTCCTTGAAAATCCATTGATAACATTCCGTTTAAAAATGGATTCGTATAGCTAATTTTTATTTATAGGCGGAGATGATAGAAGAGTTGTACTCTGGAGGTTTGGAGAAACATTATTCGATCATGGAAAACCAGAACAAATGGCTTCACTGCATTTCTCCAATATTTTCTGCCTCGCAATCACTCCTGATAATGGCAGGATATATTCTGGAGGAAATGATAATAGAGTTATCGTGCATGACACACAAACGTGAGATGATAAACTAATTACATTAATTTTTTGTTATAAAACTATGGTGTTCTGAGGAACCGACCTTCTGTCTAAATCAGTGATTCCCAAAGTGGTCTACATCAACCCCCAAGGGTGGATTCCAACCTGCAAGGGGTCCACGTCAATGAAAAAAAAAATGGGGGTGCATGAGACGTAAATGGGGGTCCACGAGAGTGGATTCCATTTAGGCAGGTCGTCACCAAAATGTTGGCTTCCCGTGAATATAAATGATAAATTTGTAAAAGAATCAATATCAGGAAAGCAGGGGGTCTATACAAAACAGAAAAAATCGGCAAGTGGTCTACGGGACCAAAATAATTGGGAACCTCTGGTCTAAATCAAGAGATATGTGTATATTATTGTGTCGTATAAAGTTATAATGCTCACCAATATTAATTAGATGAAAGCATTCGTATAAGATACATTGAATTAATGTCTTAAAATTTACCAAAAGAATCTGTATTTCTCTCTTCAGCAAGGGTGTCATTGAGGTGTTACCTCATAACAAAGCAGTTTGCGGGATCGCAATCGACCCCTTTAGCTCTAGAGTTTTGGCTACTGCCGGAAATGATGGAAGGCTCTTGGTGTTTGACACCAGGCAATCAGTAAATGGTAAGAGTAATTATCAACCCGAACACCTAGCATTCCTCCTCCATTCAAATGAAATCTGTTTATCAAGAATCTTAGGATACATGTACAAAACTTTCTATTATTTTCATTAAAGTTGTAAGGTTATTGCGAATAAATTAAACATTTATAATAATCAAACTGTTTTAATAACTGTCAATGTTTAGTTTTTTGACATCTTTGAATTTATACTGACATATATAGCATTTTTTCGTTTTAAAATAAAACTGCACTATTAATAAACACACATCAACATCATCATCAACAAACAACGATTTCAATTAATCATCTTGTATTTGGAGGTGTCTGATGACCATACCAGTACTAACCAGAATACAATTTATAATTCCTTCAGTCAAAAACTCTCACAGTTTCTTCAAATAACACAGAGTGTACTAAATCACTTGTGTTATTTCAGAGTCACTTGTGGTTTCCCGTAGCAGAAAAGCATTTCACGCAGTTGCCTTTCATCCAACACAAAAGGGAATCATTGTAGCAGCAAACGCAAGAGATGGAGCCAATTTATGGGATCTTCGAAAACCAAAACAGTATGTTATTTTTTACTTATTATCATTACCATAATAGATTTATTTGTCTTTCATATATTTGATTAAACTATCCATTTTATAAAAGTGGAGTTATAAAAACCGACAGCGAAGTCAACTTCAAAATGTTCACAAACAATCAAATCGTTGAATAGAAAAATTGTTGGAAAAACTAAAAAAATCATGTTCATAAATTACTATTACATGGATGTAATACAACGTGTAAACTCAAATAGCAGCAAAGTCAGCATTGACAAACATTGATATGTCAAAGATACGGAATTCTATATTGATTTGGAGTGATAGCAAATTGTTTTATATAATATGACCATGATAGATAATTGTCATCTCAGTACTGTTCTATATAATTATATGAAAAGAAATATCAATGTTCACCATGCAATACCACATTAACAACATAAAAAAAATACCACAAGAGAAAGAATAAAGTGAATATATTTTATATCTGCAAATGAAATATGATATATAACCTACGATATGTTAACTTCATCATATATTTTAAAGAGAATTAGTTAATAACATATGTGGAAATACAGATTTAGAATCGAATCGTATCAAAACATAAATTTTGACAAAATAATAACCAATGCGGTGTTAAATGCGAAAATAATAAATCTTGAATGTATAAAGCACTGCATTATTATTATAATTTATAATAATTGTACTCGACCAAATATTAACTATATATTAAACTCATTATTTTTTTATTAAAACAGTTATAGAGCTTCTACAGGTTTAAGTTTCTTTTGCTGATACAGCTTTTTAAAAATATTATTTTGTGTATTAATTTTGGTATTCCTTTTACAAAAAAGTAATTATTATTTCAGTCCCATAATAAAATACGGCTCAAGCAGCGGTGTCTCCCAAAATTGTATGAGCGTCAGATTCGACAGCACTGGCTCTCGGATCCTAGCTTTAAGACGACGTCTGCCTCCCGCCATGTACTCTATAGACTCATCAGAACCGACTGTACACTTTTATCACCCTGATTACTACAACTCCTGCACCGTGAAGAGTTGCTGCTTTGCCGGAGATAGGGATCAGTTCGTGCTCTCGGGCTCAGACGATTTTAATCTGTACATGTGGCGGGTTTCTGACACTCCAGGTTAACAATATTTTTGTTACTGAATAAACATAATACTTATATATAATTGGTTCATGTTTATGGACAGGTATAAATAAATTTTACTCGTGTCTAATAAAATTTGTATTTTTTCAAAACCGCATGGTAATAGAAGTGAACTTATTTTATGTCTGCCCCCTAGCTATAAAATATAGACTTCCCAGTGATCTTCAGTAGTAGAAAATCCTGCAAAATTCATCTCCATCTTATAGCCACCATCTATTTATTTATCTCCAACAAATCATTGTAATTATATTTGTACCGTGGTTTGCAGAAGATTTGTAATTAATAATATTTAACACCAATATATATATATATAAATGTGATATTTGTTTTAGATACTTGGGTGGATAAAACACATATGGTTTTATATGGACATAGATCCATTGTCAATCAAGTACGATATAATCCTCAATACTGCATCATCGCTTCATCAGGAGTGGAAAAGATAATCAAGGTACTTGTTAATTATTTCATATTTAAAGTTTCAATCCTTGCATATCGTTATCATCAATGAAACCTACGACTGCGGGTTATCCTTCAAATTTCTTCACCAATCTACTGATTACAGGTTATAGTTTTAGTGAGAAATAATCCTTCTTAAATTTGTGTTATGTATATATATATTGTAATATTATCCAAACATAGGATATATCTGTAGCAATTAGTATGTTTTTCTATTTAATAGACCTGGTCACCAATAGAAATTCCTGGCTCCAGAGGATCTTTACTTGAGGAGCAATCAGGACCTGATAATCCAAGAGATCTTTATTCCCACGAAGGCTACGTGTCCTTAGTGCACGATAGTGAACAGGTAACTTATAACAGATACTTTTTTTTATAAAGTTGTCATCTGTTTGACTTGACAGTGATTTAATTTGAGTATTGGTTGTCAAGTATTCAGTCAATCTCTATTTTGACTGGTCTCCAGGTCTGGATCGAAAAATCTGTTGACTAAGTGAGATAAATATGATGTTTTTACAACCAATCTCCCTATGCTTACCCTATTTAAGATTTGAGCAAAAGTGTCATCCAATCTTACTATCTGAAGTGGAAATGATTAAAAGATGCATGTTTCTTTATATATATAATGGAAAGTTATAATTGTAAAAAATTGACAAAATGTTAGCGAAATATATCTTATGGACGAAACTAGTTTATTATAATAATATAATGAATGACTTTGTACCAAATATTAGCAGCGAAAATGTTTAATATATTATAAATATATACAAATACAAAACATATTTCAGTACGTCACTCATTTCCACGGGGATCAATCCACAAATGAAGATCCTCGAATGATGGCGTTCTTCGACTCACTGGTGCAACGAGAGATGGAGGGTTGGTCATCAGAAGACACGGATTCAATGAGTGGAGACACCACCCGAATGAGCACACATCGCCTGCAGCCAGCCGCTGCCTTTTCTCAGAGGCTGGCTGCTGCAGTTAGAACAGTAGAACCGTCACCTGCTAGACCAGTCAGAGGCTCTGATACTACTGATAGTGAAGATATGTATATGAATGTCTGCCCAACACGCTCAAAAAGAGGTATATTTTTACATTTATCAACATATAAACTGTCATTTTAGAAATATTGTAGAAATGGAGTTAACTTCATAATAATTTTCTTTCACTACCTTCTTTGTAGTGGTTGACATGAAAAATATCAAACAATAATAATTTTTAGTTGCTGCTTTTTTACATACTATTTTCAGTCTCTGCAGTCTTCAAAGAAGAAATTGTGCATGAAATATATTACTATTTTTTAATTTACATGGCTCTTTTTAAGCAAAAGGAAATACTCTTTTTTTGGCATGAAATTTGACATGTTGACACACTATGAAAAAAAATTTGCCTACACTTCAGCGAAATGACATTCACTGAATTTCAAGCTTGCTTATAGTACTTACTTATATATGCGTTACCATCTATATGCACGCAGTTCCGGTAATGCCATCTGTTGGAAAAGAGCGAGAACTTATTCAAGGTCCTAATATATAAATAAATATGATTAATATTTTCGACTGATGGTGCTTGATGGAAATTGATTTTAAATTCT
>JAGVSQ010015163.1:0-10282 GCA_022683975.1 Rhyacophila evoluta
ATGTGTGCGCAGATGTCATGTGAGTACTTGTCATGTGTGCAGTTGTCATGGAACCATTGTATTAGTGTTAAGAAAGAATTAAAGAAGAAATGACTCATTATATTAAACGTTAAAGATAATATCAAGTGGAAATAGGGGGTGCTGCATTTATACAGTGCATATATGCAAGCTGCCACTGATTGATACTATAAAATGAATATTTAAGTATATGTGGGAGTTAAATTTTAATTTAGTTAGCCAAATATAAAACGTATAATTTTAATATTTATTTTTCTTCTGTTTCTCACACTCCAAAGTAAGAACAAATGTGGTTTTACATTTATTATTTTAATTAAAGGTAGTATCTTTTCTCGCGGTTATATTCATTATAAAAATGAATTTTTTAAGCAATATGAAAAAAAAAAAATATTATTCAGAAACTGCACTTAACCTGATGAAAATAAAATGTCGCTGCAAATTATTTGAGATGAAAAATGTGATGCTATATTTTGTAGTGCCAACTATAAGTTGGGTATTTTGCTAGACATTTCACAGATCTTAATTTAAGTGCATTGTGCTTAATATAAATGCTCAGTGTAAAGAAAATAAATGAAAACCGTTGTCATCACTTAAGGGATTAGAATTTTTAATTTAAATGCAAGCACTAATACTTAATTCTGTTCACTATTTGTAATGATCATTTTATTTTAAAATTTACTAAAAATGAAAACCGTTCGTTGTTTCGTTACTGCGTGCTTTTAAAAGACAACCACATTTAGATTTGGTTTTATAAAATATAATATTTTAATTTAATTTAAATATTTTATTTTAAAATAGTCTCAAGTTTTATTTTGTTTCTCTGAATAACGATTGCAAGGTCTTAGTTTTTTGATACATTCTTCATAAAAAACCATCTGATTTGATCGATGTCATTAGAAAATAAAAATATTGCGTTGCCAATATTTCAGGAACAAGAATCTTCATTTTTTGGTTTAAGTCACTTTGTAAAGTAAAATGTTATTTTTTCCAATTTCTTGTATGATTGGCACATTTTTTTCACTAACAAATTAATAATTAACATAACGTTTTATAAATAAACAAAATTGCCAATGATACTAAGGGTTGCAAAAAATAAAAGTAAACTTTACAAAGTGGGTTAAAACAACAAGTCGAGTGACGAGTAAAATCTAGGATTGGCGAGTTCATGTATGTAACAGATGACGTTAGTATGTGTGTAACGGCAGTCTCCATGACTCATTTGACTGATGTCATTCCATCTCAGAGGGGAATAAAGGGATAAGTTAAAGCGTCTAGATACAGTTATCAGTAGATGATATATGCCTGGATATGTCGTCTCTTTAGGTTCCGATGTAATTTTTGCATTTCTTGCATTTAATTAATATTACGTAACTTTTAATGAGAAGTCAAATCATTTGTGTAGCTAATTAAAATAATTGATTAAGCAGATTTTGCATAGTTTGAATTGAAAACATTCACTTTTACTATAAATTTGGAAGTTAGCACCGTAGCTTTTAGGACAGTAAGGTGAGAGTTAGTTACTAACTGAGAAAATTATTTTATACTATGTTCGTTCCCAACGCGGAGCATATGTATCTGCACAGTGTGAATATATCCATCCCGAAAGAGGAGATCTCCGCAATCAGAAGACGTCTTGATAGATTATTTTTCACGAGAACCGTTTGTCCGACAAATACTCAAGCGAATGGGCATCCAGTCTTTTATTTTCAGATTTAAAAATCCGATAGATGGGAAATCGAGCCCGCATTCTCCGGGTAGCTGGGTGCGCACACTACCAACTACGCTACCGGCGAGAAGATTTCAACTTATCAAAGAAATATTAAAAGACCATGCTTTTAACGAAGAAGAACTAATCAAAATGTTAGATGAACCTATCGCGATTAATGACTCAGAAGTAATAGCGAAGCAGCTACACGTTTCAGATTAAAATCAATAGGTTAACATAAATCACAATTAAAATCAATAGTTCAACTGACGGAATTTTCTGGAATTTTAAAATCCGATACATGGGAATTCAAACCCACATTCTCTGGAATAGTAGGCGTTCACGCTACCAACTACGCTACTGGGAAGACATAGATAATAGGTGGGACAGTTAAAAAAAAAAATGAATTATGTACTCGTAAATAAAAACGTTTTAAGTAAATTAAAATCTTCTGCTATTATTTATAAATTTAATGCAGTGTTATTAATGCTTCAAAGCAAAAGTTTGTATGGTTCTCAACAGGTGAAATAAAAAAATAAATCAAAAAAATCCAGTTGAAAAATCTTTTTTATTGTATAACATTTTTCTCTTCGCCTGGTTAAATTCGTCTACGCTATCAATTTCAAAATGGCTACATGACCGTGTGTAACTTAATACTATTACATACTTACTTACCTTAAGGATAAGGAAAATGTAATGTAATTTTACGACACACGTGCTTTGTACGTAATTGCTTTATAATATAATACGTCACAAGGCTAGTTTCCAGCTGCGATAGAGACTTTAACAGGAACGTATCGTTACTACGTATTGAATCGGTATTTAAAATATTGAAAGTAATAAAATGATAATTCTTAGCCCTAATTTTAAGTTTGAATTATACTTTTTCTACGTATTAATAATAAGACGACACTTCTTAATAACGACCCTATTTAGTGTTAAGTTAATCACTCGTCACTCGACCAACTACTGTCAGTAGTCTGAACCGGCCCTTAATGATATTTTTCAAAAATGTGTCCCAAAATTACCTGATATTTTAATTGCTCATTGTTTTTTTTAAATTATAAATGGCATTATAAAAAAGCATTTCTCCTATCATATAAATGGAATTGAATAGTTGTGGAAAATACAGTATTGTAGAAGTATGAAATAATACATGCGTATTAAATAGAGTCCATATCAGCTTCGAAAGTGGAGCACATTGATTGCAATAATGTGAAAATAGCCTCTCCATAAACTAAATGTATTAACTACGGCATTTTCAAGATAACAATTTAATGACAAGTTAAATTAATCAGAATTGATTATCAACCAAATAGTTCAAGCCATTAACAAATATTCACAGAATATTTTGACTGCTATTTCTAATTCAACTGTTTTCCTTTCGACTTAAAACATTATCATTGATGGTCTGCAAGAGATTAAAAGTATTAAAATACATTAGTAACAACAGCATGAGTATAAATGGAGAATGAGTTAGTTTGAATCTATCCCTAGAAAAGCGAATATTTAATACATTAAATCGTCTCACTCAAGTGTATTAAATTTTCTTGTATTATATTTAACTATTTAAAATCATATACTTTTTGGTGCAATATTAATTTTGAAGGATTAAGAATAAAAATATAGTTATTAAATTAAATTTGCTAGTATTTTTTTAAAAATATGTACTACCACATGCTGGAATGCCTATTTTAATGGGAAATGTTTTTACCATACATTTATACATAGTATTTATTGTATTATTTTGTCTCCTCGATAGCGTAGTTGGTTGCGTACGCGCCTAGCGATTGGGGTGGTGCGAGCTCATCTGTCCGATTTTAAAAATCCGATAATACAGACAATTCTCGTGAAATATAATCTGTAAAGATGTCTTAACATCGTGGAGATCCATATACTCCTCTTTCGTAGTGGATATTTTTATACCGTGTAGATCCATATGCTCTATTTTGGGAGCGAACATCGAATAAAATAAATAAATATATTATTATTAAAATATTGAAAAAGTATCGACAATGCAATCGAGTATACATACAAACCATCTCTACTCCCGGTAAATTCTTGGGTGTTTATTATAAACGGTGAAATATTGTTGACACGAATAAGCTTCGAAAATTTCATAATACGGGGAACTGAAATAATTTCAGATGAACTTAATATCCCTGTTTATAAAGATGTTAATAATTTGACATATTATTTTCTTTATATTTTATATACAAAATATATCTAGAGCCACGTCGTTATAATGCTAAGATTGTACATCGCAAAAAGGCGCTTAAATATTATGGGCTCTTTTTGTAAGAAAAATATATATTAATTGGCCAGTATCTTTTACGTGCAATGGTATTGGCATAATAAAAATAATTGTACCATAAACAATTAAAGATACTTATATAAACTATTTTAAAAAGGCTAGGACTTCAAAAACGAGTAAGTTATAAAGCGGTATAATTATGTAAATGGGTGGCTATTTTGTTTTGTACAAAAACGCCTCCAAGCTATGGCGCAGCACTGTAGACACGTGTATATGTGGCACAATGTTAGAAGTGCCTATCGTAGCTATTAGCTCTGGTATCAGAAAGGATTATAAAATGTTTCTTTTTTTAATACAGTACTATAAAAAAAAGAGAAATCGTTTCCTTATAACTTGCCAGTATAAATGTATTGTACTCCAGAATATACCCATCAATTTATGATATATTTGATGTTTATTTTATATATTTATTAACTTTTAAATAGCTGTTTCGATTGTGACAACATTATTGAGACTACACGTTGTGAGAAACACGCCATAACATATAGATATATTGACACTTCTAATAACATTATGGGTGTCTGTCTATCCAAAGACGTTTAATTACTAAGTCACCTTCCACTCGACTTGAATACTAGCGTAGTCTGATCTGGCCTTAAGCGAATAGATTTTTTAAAATTGATTTTTAATTATTAATCAAAATATTAGTAAATAAAAAAGAAGCGGAATCACTTCTTTAATGAATTTTTATGAGACATTTCTATATTGTTTAGATAATATTTATTAATTACATATGCAATATTAATATTAAAGCTAATAGCGATACGTTTTGTGGTGAGAAAATTACGTCTTCTTTCGTCCCGTACGATTTGGCATCTTGAAAGACTATTATTCATAAGATTTATTCAGCAAAATAATAAAATAATATTGGAGAGACTTGAGAGGATTTAAAACTGGCGGTTAATAGGAAATCTTGAAGGTTTCATGTCACAGCCATATGCTTGACATAAAAAAAGAAATAAAAAAAACAGAATTTTAACGCTCAGTTCATTCTGTTAAAACAATAGCAAACGTCACCTATAAATAAAACTAGTAAAATAATAATTGAGATACATCGAACACGTGCTGAGCTTTAAGCTGAAAATATTGATAAATTAAGATATATTCGGTGGTGAACTTTTACGTTAAAAGTTTTCTAATGTGGGTGCTCGTTTATAAATTATCAATGTTAACTTTTAAGCACGACACAAGGTACGGTGGTAAGTTTTTTGAAATAAGATGGATATTTCATATGTAGAGTCAAATTGAATAGAAAATTATTTCAATTATTTTACATTCCATGTTTTCTGTTTCTTTTTTAGAATTTTTTTATCAACATCGTTATTAATTTATTTATTATATTTAAGTTCATACGTAATATAATGTGTGATTTTTACTAAATATAATACATAATAACATCTATATAGTGCACACAAGGTGACTCCATAAAGTTTCATCGTCAAAATATTAAAAACGCTTTTTATAATCACGAAATTAGGTTTTAACTATTTTATGAAAAGAAATGTGATATTTGGTGCTTTTGTGCCAAAGTTTTCGTATTATTTTTATATTTCGACATCATTACCGATGTTTAAATAGAGACTTAAAATAATACGTAAAATAAATAAGTATCTATTGAAATAAATTTGTAACGGCAGGCCATTAATTAAGAATGAGTTTGAATCTTTCCCAGATGAAAAAAGACGGTTAATAAAGTTAGTAAATTATAAATCAAACTAATGAGGTAGTTTGAAAAGTAGAAGCACCCAAGGTTCGGTCAGTAGAAAAAATGAGCATTAGACGAAGATAAGAGTGGTAAGGGATGCTGGTAGGAAAAAAAGGGTTGTCAGTAACCAAAATCTCAAGTGTAACTGATTGCTGCTTCAACTTGATAGTATATCAAACTCATTTTCAAAGTACGATTAAAAAGCTCTGTATTAAGAATACACGTATTATTCAATGTTTTTGAATAATAACATTTTTCGTCAAAACAAAAAAAAATATCAGGTATACAATTGAATTTTGGATATACTTTAGAACAGGTTCGGAGAACCCGCGGCCCACAGATCGCCTATGGCCCATTGCGTATTTTGGTGAGACCCATTTTCATATTTTTTCGACGTCATATTTTATATATTATTAGAAGAAAAGATAATTACTTAAGAAATTGTAATATATGCGCGACATAAAAAACGGGACTACATATTTTTTGAAGCGAATTTTAGGACATAGTTAGAAAATTCTCAATCGTCAAGATTAATTCTCATACTGTGTAGTTATAAACTTATGTATATTTTGATTTAATGTCGTATACAAGTATGCTGTTGTTTTTTTAATCGAACCCAACTCGCATTATCCGCATTGCTAGGCGCGGATGCTACCAACTATGTTACCGGGGAGACAATATATATAAGTTGTCACATTTTTACAAAATATTATTAAACGGTTAAAATTGAATTCATTTCATATCAGTAAAACGGTGAACTGTATTCTTCTTAATATGCGGTCTTTGGAAAATTTCAAGACTTCAACGCGGCCCGTGGGACTAGAAGAATGACTTAGCGTAAACAAGATATAATTGATAATTATCACGGTGACAACGCGGAATTTTACGTACTTAACTTAATATCTTCTTAGCTATCCCGAGTTTTTTAACAGAGCGTACTTTTATCGGTTTTATAATACATAATATTATGAAGTTTCCTTGCAATTTTGCAGTAATACTATATTTTTTTTTTTTTTTTTACTACGATTATTGAGGAAGGTTAATAAAAACACATGTGTGCAATAGAAAATAAGCTATAATAAATCAAAGTTTATAAAAAAAGTATAATTGTGATTCATCATGAACTAATAATATATAATTATTACTTATCAATGCATTTTAAAATAAAATACCACGTGTAGTACAGAATCAAATCCAGGTATGTTTATAAAACGTATGAAACACTGGATGTGCTTGAGCGTTAAGTATTATAAACATTAATATGAAAAATGTATTGATTTATAAAACTAGGTTTGATTCTTCACGTCACGTATATAAAATTTGATAGCATTGTGCTTAGGAACAAAAAATTGCTTTTGATTGCTTCTTTAAATCTCGCAGATAATATAGAAAATAATGTAACTGTATGTCAATACTTAACAATTTATGATAGACATTACTTAAAGTATTATTGTGTTAATTGATTATTGATCTTCTATATATAGAAGATAAAAATACGCTTTCTTCTTCTCAGCGAAAAAAGCTTTATCCTGGTTAAGTCCAAAAAATATTCTAGCTTTTAAAAATAAAAATTAAAGTCGTGAAAATAAAAATTACAAAAAAATGTAAAGTATTTGAAAAAATCGGCTTAATATGGCCACCACGTGGAACTTCTAGAATTTACTGTTACTCGTCTATTAGTTTGCCCCTTTTTCAAACTATACCAGCATTCTCTGAGTTTTATCAAATACATACATGGTCGTCTTCCAAGATTGTATCAAATGAAGTCTTGGGTTATTAATATGAAATATAGAATTATACCAAAATACAAAGCAAAAATATTTTTTTAATATGTTATAAGTAAAACATAAACGTTTAGAATGATCGATTGAGTGGGTGTTTCTTATTATCGAGCTTCCTGTCGAAATTTTTCCACATGTTTGATATATCTGATGACTGACTTCTTTCCAATCCAGCTACCATAGAGTGAAGTGGTCTTCTTCCGCTGATTCTTCCAGAATATTTCTGTCTTTTGCAGCTCACTGGACTTTCATCAATTTGTAAGAAGTCTCGTTTTCTTTTCGCACCAGGCAACGAAGAGACGTCAGGAGAATAATTTTCATCGGACTTTTTATCTGGAAAATGATAATTTGTATCTTTACTTGAGAACAATATTAATATGAAAGTCATCAAATTCTTCTTCATCATTACCATGACAATTGATTTCCTAAACGTTTCGATTTATTTAGTTGCATTTATCTACTTTTCAGCTGCAGATATTTTACTAAATATATGTAAGAACTTAATAAGCTCGTCTGTTTTTTTTCCAGATTTAGTTGGTAATGATTTTTCACCATTCATAATAAGATAAAGTAATGTTCGTGTAAATAATTTTACCGCATTCATTTGGTCACGTCACGGGAAATGAATAAAAAATAAAGTATAATATATTAAATAATATAATAGTAAAAATATTGTTTTTTTAATTACTCATATATTATTTTAATAATTTATAAAAAACGACTAAATAATTGAGCAGTGAAACTCAAATTCTGTAATATATGCTCAATCAAAGCGTTGATATATAATATATTATCGAAAAAGTTTATAACTTAAGCTCAATTCACGCAGGAGAATCGAACCCATGTGCAAAGTAAACAAAAACCAAATAACTCCTACAAATACAAATGCCAATTTTATAAAGTTCGACATAACTTGACCATTAAATAAATTCACATTTGGTTAAAACACAAAGGCTATTTGTAACTTGTACGAAGTTATGTAGAAAGCAAGTACGCCACAAGCTACATTAATAAATATATAATAATTTAAAAATTTATAATATTATCCTAGAAACGTGTCACAATTGTCCCTTAAAAAGTAAATCATTCGCTTGTTGTTATTATAAATGTTGAAAAATAATTATAGAAAGTTATACAATCAAATAAGGCATAAAAATTATAAAAAAAAACAATTCAAATATGATGTAATCTTTTTAAGAAAAAAATGATAATACATTTAAAATATCAGTTCATTTTGGATATTCTTTATTTGAGTTGTATAGTTCATATCTGCCGTAAGTGTACTTTAGTAAAATGTTGGCTAATCGATTTCTTTTGTTTGTTATTTCTTTTTATAAAATCCCTTTCTCTCTCTCTGCCATATCTACCCCTTATGCGGGGTATATGGCTACCACATGACGCCTCCAGAATTTGCATCTTCCCAGGTCATACCAGCACTATTCAGTTCCGCTGAGTATATCCTATGGATGCTACCCAACGATCTTCCAGATCACTGGGATCCCACTGGTTGGAAGAAAAGACAAGCAGGAGCTAGACTTTCTGGAGACATCCACAGTACATGGCCCAGGCGAATTTATCTATCATTTATATAATCTGGGGAATTATTTATTTTATGGGCTTAAGTTATTAGAATACAAATGCTTAGATTGAATGAAATAAAATAATTACTGTATTTATATTCTGGGAGTAATTATGATACTAATCATTGACTTGAAGATGGTTTGAATCTGACTGCAATTATATTAAATAAGAACTATACAATTCATTTGTTAAAATATTAGAATTGTACTTTTTCAACAAAACTACCACATTCTTAAAAATAATAGAATGCATACTGTTGTATATCAGTGAAAATATACCTTTTACAAAAATCGAGAGAAAGTCGAGATAAAATGAATTAAATTCGTAGTTACATTTTAATGGTATGACATTATATTTTGTGGGTTGAACTCTTTTTGTAATCAAATGATTTTATACTCACCGCTGTGGCCCCACACAACCCACTTGAGTCCATTAACAAGCCTGGACCACACCGTTGTAGACTCGTTCTCCAGGGGGCGATCGCAATGACTCACTGTATCGACTCTTGAATAGACGATTTTTTTAGTCTCCTTCATCGAAACGAATTTTTGAGTCACTTGAATATTCAATTGGAATTCTGTTTTACAGTTTTCCATAAGAAATGCCGACTCCAGTTTATCTTGTATAGACTTTGTTATATGCTTAGATAAATCTTCGACGGTATTCATAGTATTTTGAATGCTTTTTAAAGTGTCGTCTTGCAAGCATGTTTTGTAGTTTTCAGAATTAGTTATATCACAGTCTGATAGCGGAGAAGAAACCAATGATTGTGCGCCGCTGTTATTGGTGGAAATTTGGGCATCTTCTTGTAATATTGGTGAGTTATTTACGCTTTCAACGGCTGTCGGGCTTTCGTCCTGCTTGAAATTTATCGCTCTCGCTGTCAAGATGGCGGTGTTTCCGTTGGATTCGGTCGTGGGAGGAGTTGTTTCCTGTATTGTCTCTGGCCTCACTTGTTTTGGAGTCGATGTTCTCGATTCAAAATTATTGATAATCGCCTGAAAGCGTGGCGTTCTTGTGCGTTTTGGGCGGATCCTGCCTGGCGTTGAGATCCGTCTCGGCCGAAGGAACTCTGAAAAATATTATGATTTTTTTATTAAATAAACTACAAAATAAAACTATGAATTCTGAATTATTAAAAACTGGTAAACTTCCATATGTGAGATCACTGTTAGCGA
>JAGVSQ010015164.1:0-10280 GCA_022683975.1 Rhyacophila evoluta
CAGAATTTTTTTCTGAACCCTCTCCACCATGAGGTCGTATTTCAACTGATTCGGGCCCAACCAACCGATCCACTCTCTAGCCTGCTTCGAACTAATGAATTATACATTCGTTCAATTGTATGGTTGGCATTTTGAAGAATTTTAATTCAAAGTTTAATATGTATTCTTGTATTTATCATCAACATCTGTGATATCGAACTGTTTTCAAGATATACATCGACAGTTAAATTATGCGTATTTGGTTTAAAATACGTGATGAAATGTCGGACATCTATAGACGCAACGTAGCGCTCGATTTGTTTGTGAATCAATCATCGTTACGCTGCCATCGGCGGTGAAAGAGTTAAGAGCCACTATATTAAAATTAATAGCGATGAGAATATTCGCTTAGTGGCCGAATGACGCGTCTGCGTCCGTAATTAATTTGCGGATCGTTAAGCACGGTTAAGTGGATCAAGGCCGCAGCAGATCCCGTTGACGATACAAAATTTCGGTGACGATCAAGAACAATCACCCTCCACTAGCTGTGGGCACTGCAGGCCAAATAAACACGAATACACGATTACCCAATAACGGGGTTAAATTTCCCCCGGAATATATTTTACATACATATTATTCAAAGTCAAAATGTGCCTGCCTGTTGAAGGGACGTAAACGATAGATAATGAAACACGTAATAAAGCAAATGTTGTCTGCGTTCGAATTTAATATTTTTTTATTTGCTGCGTAGAGATCTGATAATATAACATGATTTTTTATGATATTTTTACAAACAGTATAGTATATACATATATTTAAGTAAATATAGGCCGCTAAGAAGTAATGCTAATGACGGTGCATGTTTTCTTCATACGTGGAGTTAAATTTAAGCTAATAAGTTCGATGGAAATTACTTTCAAGCAAAAGTTGTAATTAATTAAATAGTCAATAATTGTCTCTTATACCGCTTACCGTTAGCGTTAGAAAATTTATAATTCTGTAAAATTGAACGATCTTTTTCAGCCATTAGTCGTAATACATCTGAAATTTACTAAATAATTTCTACATGTGTATTCAGCAAAGTTGAGCGAACCGGCACGACAAAGCAAGTTACAAGAACATGGACTAACTTAGATGTACCACTGGCGTCCATTTGCTCCATTTAAATTATTACATTGTCATTGTCAAATATTTGTAACTGCGCGAATTTCAAACAGTAAACATCAAGAAAAATAATCCAACTTCGCATTCACACCACTCGCCCTTCGCCTCAACAAAATGCAGACAATCTCACCGCCCGCCTCACGGTTCAGTCGCAACATAACGAGAAAATAAAACCTAAAACTTTTCTACACTTCAATAAAAACTGCAACTTTTAAACATTGCTTCCTTTCGGTCGGCTATGTATCAACCGATTGAACTGCTAAAATACCTCGGTATCTTCTCCGTGAATATCGCACCAAAGAGGAAAGAGGTTCAAGAACAATAATAAATATAAATCTTTTTCATTTTTTCTGATACTTTCCAATGTCATTTTAAATCACCTTAAATTTCACGCTATTTTTTAATTTTTCACATAGCCAAAGCCGATGCCCGATTTCAAGCTTAGATTTATCGGATCTTCGTTTATTTATTTTTAAACCATGTTCGCTCCCAGCATCTACACAGTGTGAAGATATCCACTCCGAAAGAGGAGTATATGGATCTCCGCAATGTGAAGACGTCTTGACAGATTATTTTTCATAAGATTTTTTTGTCACACAATTACTCAACCCAATGGGCATCCAGTCCTTTATTTTTCGGATTTTTAAAATCCTTCAGCGGCGTATATTTTCCGCAGGCTGTCTAAAGGCTTTCCAATATGCAGTGAACTTTCGAATGCGCTTTAAATGATTAATAAAAAAATAAACATGCATTATTCCTAAAAAAATCCTCATCACACGCGGCCAACTTGATCGTCTGTCCTATAAACTGGCTTTGCATTTACATATTATCGCCCAGTCTGCGACGACAAGGCAATATCCGAGTACCTATGCCGCGTATTAAATTAAATGAATGATCATAATCGAAATATTTATGAAGGCAAGCTGTAAATAATCGCGATTACGTGTATCGGAGAAATATTCCCGCACACGTTTGCGAGGGCGTTTTAATATTCATCGACGGGGAGCGGCCGTCCGGCCACCCCCAAGACGGCCACTGCAGCAGTCCATTAGCGGTAATCACAAATGGGAGAGGTTAGCGTTACCGCATCGCATTATCATGTCCACACTCCCAAAAAAGTAGCCGACGGTACCATAACTCAGAATATAATACACAGTACCTAAAACCAGGCGCCCACTTCATCTCGAGGGGTTCCGAACCGCCCCCGATATTTAATAATAAAAAACTGTCACAATCCAAAAGAAGAATTGAAAATTTAAATATATATATATCTTAACGGCGATCATAACGCCCCCCTTTATTCTTTCAAGTTGAGAGAAGGCGACGATTTGTCACGTTATTAATTATATACACCTAGTCCTCGAGCTACGTGAGTAATTCGTTCTAAAGGCTTTCGCGTACGACGAAAATCACGTAGAACACGGAGAATTTTCGAGGTAACTTGCGATGTTACTAGGATAAAATAAAAAAAAAAAACAAAAAGTGTTATACGTGGGTTCTAATGTCAAATAAGGATTTGCGTATTCTTTTACTATGCGGATTTATGTTGCAAACTTTCCATTACCCACATAATCACGCGATAGTTCAGCGTTTAAATATCATATACGTTGCATAAGAGTGTAAACAACCGAAATCTAAAACAACCTAAAAAAAATCACAAATATTTAAAAGAAATCTAGCCCCACCGTGTTTCTGGAATGTCCTACGTACTTATTGTTAAAAATTAAAATTTTACGAATGTCGCCAACGTCAAACGTCAACATTATAATATCATATACAGTGTGAATAATTAAATGCTGCCAACTTAATTCTGTAAGTCAAAAAGACGCTGAAACTTTAGTTTACTAAAAAAACAAAAAGTATAAAAAAAAATAATAGTCTTCGTTTCACGGTAATTAATGTTCTTTTTTAATCACGTAAATGCGAATTCGCGTAAGTCGAATATACGTAACACGAGGACTACTCGCAATTTCAAAAGCTATGCTTCAACTTTCGGCAACTTCGGGCTTTCTGCCAGTTCATAAACAATATGTAGGGTACACTGACGCGTGATAAACAAAATCCTTCCATGTTAAAGTTTATAATTTTACATTTAAAACATCAACAGTACATATTACAATTCAATATTAATTATTTATATAAAAATGATTTGAAAATTATCGTTATTACACTAAATACTTCGCGTGTCTTTTCAATAATAAAACTAATGCAATTTCAATAAAATTGTAATGAATAAGCCGTGGTTGTCAAACATCAGAACTTCGTGTAGATTCAAACGTTTGATATGACAAAATTGTTGCGCCATCAACGTCCGGCTGATTTTGGGTGCGGTGCGGTACAAAAAATTGAAAAGGAAACGAATTAAACGATCGAATAATCAAAACACAAAATTGAATATCCAATCAAATAAATATCTTTAATATAACAGCAAAGAATCAATTGACATGACTATATTAAATAAAAAAATAGTTAGATAATTTCTTTAAACAATAATCAGATAGAATATTTAGAAACGCTGTTGTAGCCATCGTGTGTTGTGTCGTACTATATTAACGTTTCGTGATTTTTTAACAACAATAAAAATATAATATATTAAGCGGCACAGTTATAAAACAGTCAAAAAAGTTAATTTTGGCTAGTTTAAGTATCGTCAGACGTTACAAATTATAACAATAAAACTACAAGGGTGCTCTCGCTGAAATATGTGACCCGTAAACAAACGAACAGCCTTGGATTTAAACAATGCGAATAATGAAACATGGCTACTTATAATTTTCATACTAAGTTGTAAATTTACCCTCGAAAATCATTAAAAGTTTTAGCTAATAATATGTTAGTATTATTAAGCAAAATACAAAAATACTTACGATTAATGGGTAAAATAATTTACGTTCTTATACAGTAACATCAATTACTATTGATAGCAACAAGCGCGCCTAATACACACCAGGTCTCGTAATGTAAACTCCTTTTTTTCACCGATTTTTTTAACGAAATGTTTCATATGAACTCGCACGAGTTTTCAATATGTTCTACAATCACGTGTGCGTGGTGGTCTCAAACATATTTTAAAGCCACTTAAAAGGTATAAAATTTGACTTTTTTAAAGTTATCGGTGGCTTTTAAAATTAAACATTACGCCACTCACTTACCGATATCAGATAGTGAAACAAATGTATTCCGTAGCGAACTAGATTTCATGTAATATTCATGATAACCATTAGTAACATGAATATAGTAATAATTATTTATGTGTATACATATCCCATAATGATATCAGTCAGTTAGTTAGGAAATGGGAACGGGAAAAACACAAAAGCAGATAGGAATCACATCCGAATGAAAAAATATGTTATAGAAACTTGATGGACATTTTGATATTGATAATATCGACACGAAAAATTACGGTCGACACCGAAAGTTAGGCGTATTAACCACTTGGGGCTGCGACGACGCGTATTCGGCGAGTCATGCTCCGACACGAGCTCATGATAACCGCAGTAAGCCGGTTAATTAATAATTTATGTAAAAAAACCATTTTAGCAGAATACATAACTTGTTTTTTTTTCTTTTTTGTTCAATAAATATAATTGTATCACTTATGAACCGCTCATTTTTTACTCTCATTTAGCTAATACTTAAACGGACGCGAACGACTGTATGAGACATAATAAGACCTGGTAAAAACCTAAAATAAAAATGGATAAGACACGCAGCTTTAGCCAAAACCGGTAGACCAAGAGGTTACTGGATTGATCACAAACAGATGGCAATGCAATTCACAGTAGATTAATGATGGTAGTGATAATTAACTAATTAATTATTATTTAACAATTTTACTGCTTTACAACTATATATCATTAATCGTGGATCAGTGAGAAATGCCAACAATTTCGAATGTAGCTTGTAGTTTTTCATTTCATTTTTTCACAAAAAAAATCAATTAATCAAAAATCACCCGCACACAACAGCCAAATTCCAGCAGTAACAAACCAATTCACCAAAGTTTTTTGCTCTTGAACATTTGACACAAAAAGAGTTAACCGGTTTGCAGATTAAGGCTTTAAGATTCAGATAAAATTAAATAATATGTAATGATAATGCAATTTTTTTTTTGTCCTTCGCGATTAAGTTCTAGTGTTCTAAGATTTTTAAAAGGATCATAGCGGCCAAAAGGTTAAAAGTTATAGTATATTCCGGTTCTCGAACGTCACAATTCCGAGACCTGCGTAATAATACAACATTTCGGATATAATTACGTTTTTCGCTTAGTTATTATCGAGCAGCCTTGATCGCACTCGGATGCTTTGTTAGTTAGTTAGTTAATATCGACCGTCGGCTGCTTATTAAGACCTTTTTATTTTTTTGTTAAATACATGACATTATAAGCTTAGCAGAAAGCTCACTGCTGCGTGTACAACATACATGAGAGTACATTACCGCAGGGTTGCGTGCATGCTTTGTAATATATACGAGCACACTTTGGCAGTGACCTAACTAAACAGACACCCCTTAAAATAAAACTTGGCCGTTTTATTTTGACTCAATTTTAAGGTGGAACTTATATTATTATGACCTTTGGGTTTTCGACAGAAAACAGTAAAAAATAATCATCAAGTAGAAATACGATATGGTGGGCAAGCTGATAACTCTAATGGGCTCCATAAAGCGATATAAAAACGCCTTATTTGACAGCAAAATAACATACGAAAAAAAAACAATACACGAAAACTCTGTGAAGAAAAGCACTCACATTGAAGATTAGAGGGTAACATTTCTAGGGTGTTTTTTGCTCCCGGGAAGCAATAAATGTTTCACGCATCACCGTCTTGCCTAGGTACGCTTTCGGACATACACCCCGGCATATTGGACGTGAAATGCACTGCAAAAACGTGACGAGCGCCTCTATACCATGGTCCCGACGATTATAATTCCAACTCATTTAAGGTACAACGATTGGACTCATATTACCATCTAAGCAATATCGTAGAAATAATCTAAATTACATAATCTCCCGAATAGACCATCTACAAAAATTTATAATTTGAGATGTTCATACTAACTGATGAATCTTCTAGAGAAAGCCAGCATTATCTTTAGATTTCTAGGTCTAAGTTATTGAATCAAATTGCCCAGCTTTATTTAAACAGGAATTTAGTTTTAATTTTTTAAGATTCCTATATAATTTCAAATGTTTTTTTTATTTGGTATAATAATAAAATCTTTTCACAGTATCATCCAAGAGCAAAATTATGCATTATTTTTTAAGACACAAGTATGTAAAAAGAGTGCAAATAAAGTTATTTAAAGTGGACAAAAACATCTTGGAAATTTATCAAATGTGGCTAATAACAATAAAGATATAACCTTACTAATCCAAGCAATGTCAAAGGAAATAATTAACGCAAATGGTTCTAAAAAACGACATAGCTAACGAAATAACAGATGGTATGAAAATAATATTTATTGCTAAAAAATATTTCATTAAACATTTACAAAAAATCTTATTATTTGTGTAACACTATTTAAAATTTATTTCAACTGTAATTTTTTTAATAAGAGCATTCATTTTACAATTTACACAAACAAAAGACAAAAAAAAAGATTTCGCAAAACAATAAAAAGTACGAAGACTAACACCATCTACTTTAATTGATTTTTTTATGTATATGTTGTCTCAATAGCTGAGTTATAGACATGCCCACTTCGGTCTCGCAGATTCAAATCCTGCAGATGCATAGAGATTTTTTAACATTCATAAGAGGCAGTAGGATATACCCATTGGACTGAGCAATTGACTAATAACTAATCCTTGTGAATGATAATATGTCTAGAGAAGTCTTGTACTGTAGAGATTCATTTGCTATACATTCGGTGCGAATATAGTTACAAAAAATGATATAATATTATTTGTAAACAGTATACTAGTAAAATTAAAGGTATTACAAGTGCTAATTTTCAGGAGAAGAGAAAGTTAATCTAAAATTAATCTGAAAAACGTATAAAAGTACAGAAAAAATGAGCATGGATATTTATCAGGTAGACCAAGAAGTTGTGAACATCAATTTACTTGGCAATGTCAACTGTTATTCAATGAATTCAATTCAAAGTATACTTACTTGAGTTGACTGTAAAATATTATATGGAAAATAATGAAATCACACAAAAATATCTCCATAGTATTGCCTAAGCATAATATCTCAGTACACAAATCTACTATTTGGCTATCAGCATTATTTACAAACCATAATCAGTGACTTGTGATAAAGGAGTAAATAATTTAATAAATTCATTTAGAATTGTGCTGTCCATGAAAGATAAAGATAAATACTAACAAATCTTTGACAAAAGATCACAATATCTATAAGCAACTGATAAAGTGATATGTCCTCCGATCTATTATCTAGATTTCTAGATCAGCGATAATTTAAGAAGATATAATTAGTAAATATAATGTAACAACATCTCATATATGACTCACAGCAAGGATTTCTAATTTTTCCACTGTGTATGTTTACAGGTATGTTAACACTGGACTTACTTGATTATTCAATTCATTCTCTGTTTTCCCATTAACTTCATGCTTTTCATAATGATTCGTTAAAATATCGGTTGGTTTATTTACTATATTTTGCTGATCCAAGTCATCTTGATTAATGTTGAGAGTATTTTTTGTTACATTTTGAATAGTTTCTTGCGCGTTGGCTGGTACTTCCTCATTATTAACCTATAAAAAATTGGAATTCGTGGAAAAATAATTTTATCATTCATTTTTAAAGCATTGAAATGTGTACATTGCTTTTATGCGAGAAACGATATTGAGATATTAGGAAAGAGAACTATGTTGGAGTAACATATTTATAAAAAGGTTCTATCTCAACTAGCCAGCATGATTAAAAATTTACATTCTCTTCTCACAAGGGTAAGTAGTCAGTAAGAATAACAAAAGTTTCTTTCATTATTAGAATTCTGCTTTCTACAAGTAATTTATTACTCGCCAAGAATTTCCTTTAATAGTTTCTCAATTTCACAACATACAAAACTTGGAGAAACGACATTCTAATGAATTATTTAAGAATTTCAAGAATATAAAGCATACATAAAATATTTTTTTTATATATTATGATTTTAATCACTGTAGTACTTTTTCTTCATCATGAATATAACAAATCTTATTTGTTATAATCATAAACTGAAACAATTCTTATTTGTATTGCTACTGTTTGTTTATTCCCAGAACAATGCAACACTCATTAATAATAATAGCCAATGATTGATTGATGGACTTTGGTTTATTATATATATGAGGCAATATGGTAATGCAATAAGCATGATATTCACACAAAAATTTTCTGCACCTGTAACTAATTTAATCATAAGTCCTAAGAAATAGCTTCACTTTTACTTATTAATTTATTTTACAAGTGATTCAATTCAAGATACTATTTTTAGAAAACTTAAAGAAAAATAAACAACAAAAATAGATCTAAAAAATCACAACTTAAATTAGCATGTTTGCATAACCATGATAACATTACCTATAGAGAAATAACCTTCAGTCCACACTACAAATGACAGACTAATAAAGATTACAATAAAAAACTAAAATGCTATTCCGACGTAAGTGTTAAATTGATACAAATCGTCTGAGCTCCGAGTAGACATTATGAATGCACACCCACAGAAGAATTAAGTTATTCTTCTATTATAAACCTTTACGAATTGAAAATGGTATGTTGAATCAATATACGTAGCTCTTCAAGGTTAAATTATAATCAATATTATAACCACGTGCGGTCAGTGTTTATTAATCAACAAGTTAAATAATTGTAACGACGAATTAGCGACAAGAAATAATGCCAACAACCGGCAATTTATGATTCGAAAATTTATAACGTAAACGTGTAAATACGCAATTATTTTTTTTCAGCACCGATTTGTTTAGATTAAAAAATATTTTTTAAATCAAAACTGCTGCTATGTAATACGACTATATCATTTTTACACAATTTGAAAGAAAATATTAAGCAAAACGTCACTTTACTGTCCTTGGCGTCGAGATTTGTTTCGTGCTAAATTATGACTTATATAAAGCATTAGAATACAAAATGCAATGTTTTAAATTAAGAAATTTTAATATAGTTATGAAATTATTGTTGGGTATTTATGAAAGTCTGGACATTTATGGAAAATTTAACAAAAATACTTCATTATTAAATTTCAAAAACTCAACTGACATCTTCGTTCAATTGGGATCGTTGTGAAGGATAAATTCTGCTTTTTTCTTTATTTAATTGATGTCTTTTCAAGTCGACGAACTTTTTTATTTCACTTGCGGTGAGCATTTTAAATTTGAACTGAAATTAGAACTTAATTAAATAACAACAGATTCGAAAAAATAAACCGTCAATCGCTGCGTATAAAATAAAAACAAAACAATGAAGTTAGCAACGCTTCTTGCGACATAGGCGTTAGGTTTTACGGCAATCTGTTATTACTTTTACAGTCGGGAGTTATATAAATAAATATTTATTTTTATTAGGACAATATCAAATTGATGCAGTTAAGCAGAATACGTCTAAATCGCGAATTGAAAATTTTCATTTAATCGTGTTAAATACTTTGAAAACACCAATACTCTAATATGACAAAAACACCCAATGAGAAATATACACACAAAAAAAATCACTGTTTTCTCTTTCCGGAATATAACAATTTAAATATATTTATATATTTACAAAACGTACTTACATATGGTTTAAACGTTTTCCGCATTGAAGCTTAAATAAATATAAGGCTACTTAATTACAAATAAATTTTTGAGCATACTCATTCTAAATCATAATTATCATAATGCCACTTTCAAATCAAAATTTTTATTAGCAAAAGATGTCCAACTCACAAAACATTCAATAACTTTTAAAGTAGTAGGTTTTTCAATAATCTGACAATCAGGAAAGACGTAATATATCCCATGCAAGTATTTAAATTTCCTATTACATTTAGTAATTCACACATTTTAATAACATAAGTTATATTAAATTTGAATGTTACTTTAAATTGTTAATTGCGTTTTACTCAATTAGATAATAATGTGGCTTGCACGCTTTCTGCTTAATTACATCTGAATTTCAATG
>JAGVSQ010015165.1:0-10280 GCA_022683975.1 Rhyacophila evoluta
TGGACAAACGAACGAACGAACGAACATACATATTTTGACTTTTATTTATTAGATTTTAATTTTGGCCTAAAATCATTAAATATACGTTTTTTATGTCACCTGTAAAATTTTCTCTGTGTGGGCTACGTCATTTTCCATTTTCACAGTCGATATAGTATAGTACCTCATTTACATATTTTCCTAATTTTCGTCACATATTTGCTTCCAATTGAAAGCCAATAAAAAATCATTATATGAAAATTTATCTTCAAAATTTTTTAACGAGGCTGGTTATCATATACTGTTTATCGATCGATCTTACGAATATCGATTTTTTGACAGTCGAATTTTGAATTATTTTTTAGTAAAATAGAAAAACAAGAATTAATTTGATGCTCTTTAAAATAACAGATTGTATTAAATAAATATAAATGAAAACAAACAATGGTGATGTATAAAATATCATACATAAAAGATATACCGTGATGCTGGAACTAGCAATAACACAGGTCACAGATGCCTGCAAAAATCTTTCACAGTCTTGAAAGAATGAGCTTTAGAAGATGTATTCAGTAGAGTAAAAAAATGCAGATATGATCTATAAAGATCCAAAGAAATAATCCAGTACAATCTATTTTCTTTACAAAAGAAGGGAATATCGATAAAATACAAAAACAATGTAGCCAGTATAAATAATATTGGAATCGGCACTTATGTATAATATAAATTTTAAAGATTTAAAATTTGAAAAACTTTAACTGTTATCATTGTGTATGAATATTGTACAAAACGATACGTTTTGTGTAATGAAACATATCTTTTTCTCGTCACGTTTCTTTATTTTGGAAGTTGGTAAATTTCTTATCGCCTCAAGTTTTTCGCAAAAACTTTCCATATCAGCTGTTATCAAGTTTCGCTTTTCTCGAAATATTCCATTTTTTTACGATGTGGGTAGTTTTGCGTCATAAAAAAGCTCATGAATGACACGTGATATTGCTACAGAGAACACAAATATATTTATACGTTTCCATTCACGATAAGAACATTATTGTTTATAATCAAAAATTTACATAATGACACAGTTTCGGGAATATCAATATAAGAAATATTTTTGATCTGAATTCATTTTTAAATCTTATATGTTATTTTTTGGTTTGTTTCGTACATGATGCTATAATGTAAAATATAATTTAAAAATAATATTGCGATACTAAAAACTATCATAGAAGTCCAAGGTAAAATAATAATTCTTAAATGTCTAACTTGACAAAAATATAAACTCGATTTTGAAAGCTTAAATTCATAAAAAAACCGGGCTATTAACTGACGCTTGTTATTTAAATACATTAGAAGATATTTTTGAGCTTAGTACGTCGAGAGTTTTGGGTCTGCGCTTTGAGGTTGTAAGATTGATTCCCATTTTCGCTGACTAGGTTGATTGGGTCGAGCAATTGTGTGACCGCCAAAATCTCTCTCCGTATTATGAAGACATGTATGCATATTACGGAAATCCATATGTGCGTTCCATTTCTGCGGTAAACCTGTTCACACCATGTAAATCCGTATGGTCTATTTCCAGAGCGAACATTATAAAAAATACTAATCAAACTATAACCTTATGTTTTTAGATCAATCTACCAAGGCTTATATGTATGGTTAATATAATCAATATAGTGCACAAATTTAATAACTATTAAAAAAACCGATTAATTTTCCTTAAACAATATCTATCTTTCAAAGACATCTCTGATAGTATATTAGTATTTTTGAGATTTTAAGGAGGCAGGATAGATGATCTATTTTTTTGTTGAAAGCATTAAATATTTGCGATAGAGGATCCAAGAGGCACTAGGTGGTGGCCATATGCAGTACAATGTAAAATAAAGACGGAAAAAGAAGAAGATAAATGTTTCATTATATTTTTTATAAAAGCAAAACTATTGAGATTAATAACATAACGAAGGTCACTTAAATATTAAATATGTAAACGTCTTTTTAACAGAAATAAACTTAATCATCAATCTTGAAAAGTGGGCTTAGTTAAGTTTATTTAAGCTCCGTTTATAATTAATAGAATATTTAACTCTGTATATTGTATGTGTATCTATCAATTAATTTAAAGTTGTATTTCTTCGTGGAAACTTTAGTTTTTTTAGTATATTATTTGGTGTATTTTTTACCGTGTTTGCTCAAAAAGTGGACCATATAAATCTACATTGTGTGAACATCAACTCTATGGGCATCCACTGAGAATCGAATCAGTATTCTCCTGGTGCAAAGCATGCACGATAATCTCTCGGCCACTGGAAGGCAATATTTAATATGTTTTTGTTATAAATTACAATTTAAGCACTCAAATCAACGTGCGTTAGTATAATTCCCAGTTAATCACTGATCAAATATGACTAGCCTACTCATGAATCCTTAAAGTGGTTTCATTTATACCAATTATAATATTATATATTTTATTGTATAATAGCAAGAAATTATTCAAGCCTCTGATATAAGCATATGCATACATTAAATACAATTTGTCAACACTTGATATGTATTATGTATCTGTACCAATGGATTGAATAAATATTATATATCGAATTAAGCTACCTCACGCTGCTGAATGCATTCATTTTTATTTTTAAATATAGTCTCTATTTTTACGAGATATATCTCTACATCTGTAAATTTAATGTTATACTATATAATAATAAAAATTCTTGAATAATAATTGACTTAACAAACTGTTTCTTACTCTTTCATATTCACATGCTAGCAATAACAAGAAATGAGAAGATAAAATGTAATATGGTATTATATTAAAAGAAAGCGGAAATCTATACAGCTGGTAAAATGTCAACAAAAGCTTCGTTTAAAAAATAAAAATAAAGTCTAAATCGATAACTTTTATCGCGTATGAATTTATAAAATTTGTATATGTGTAGAATGCTAAATTAAAGCTTTATTTGTTGAAATATATTTGAAATGTTGTTAGACACGTATATATTTCAATTTGAAAAATGACACTGATAAAACAAAATAATATCGATTCAAAACTAACAAATTTTTGAGACTATTTAAGTGATAATACAAGTTCAAAAATTATTAATAAAGTTTTATATTATATATAAATAATAAGTCTATACATTATGTCCTGCAATGTTGCTTAGCAACCGTACTGAGTATTGATAAAACTGTTTTTTCACATACAATAATGTTTTGTGTAGTTAATAAAACAAATTTGATTTTGTTTTTCAAATGAGTCAACTAATTTTAATTTTTTTTATTTTAACCCTGTGACTGCTAAACATTGATATATCGTCGTTCGTGATATCAACGAGAAATGAAGAAAAGACAGCAATCTTTTTGCATCTAGTTTTTTAGACATTTTTACGCACATTGAATACGAGAGGTAGCGTGTTTGGTATTCGATATTAATGTTAATTTAATCAAAAATAATTATAATGATTTATCGTGGACAATTTCTTGTCAGTATACTAAGTTTTTCAAAAATATCTTTCTAGCCAATGTTACAAAACAAAGAAACTATATGTAAATTCAAGCAAACAATATAATTGATAAAGTACTCACGATTTAAAAATATTTGTCATAAAAATTTAGAAGTGACATTTATTTATTATTATCACCGTCGGCTTTATATCTAAATTATACCAGCGCTACGATATCGGAGCGATGGCAGCAGAAAGTTGGAAACGGAGATACAAAATAGCTATAAATAAGTGAGCGAGAAAGTGAGCAAGTTCGGCAGCTTGACAGCACCTTGTCGTCACAAAGATTTTTTCACTTGCTTACTTACCTATTTATAGCAATTTTACATCTCTGTCACCGTTGCATCTATTGTAGCGTTGGCCTTATTCACCTCCAGAAAACATTTACAAACATCTACCACAACTTCTCTGTACTCATTTTCCAAATAATCCAATCATCTCAATGTTGGTCTTGTGACTCTTTATTTTAATACCAATATAGTTAAAACATGTTTTTTTTTATCTATAGTTACACATTTGTCGTCCTTGAAAGATGTCTTGTCTAGCGCGGAATGTATTTAATAAAACACAATAAATATTTCACAATATAAATCAGTATTTTTCCTTCAAACATATCGATGAATTTTTTCTATAAAACTTACATTGTTTTGTTTACTTATCTTTCCTTTTTATCCATATTATTGGTATTCTCGAATAAAATAAATTCAATCTATTCATTTTATTTATTCTTACATTCCAGGAAATAAAATTATTATACCCAGGGTACATTACTCAATCGTTACAGGATTAATTTAAATAGCTATTTGATACCATTACCATATATTTTTGAATAACTAAAACATTTTCCTGAATTACTCCCTGAAGTCTTTAAATATTTATTAATAATTGTATCTAGTTTAATCTACATAAATAAGATTGTACAGTGTCATTTGTACGCTTAAAAATAGTCATTTCTAACCATAAGTTTACCATATAATAATTGAAAGTAAATTTTGGTTTGATGAATCTTTCAATCTTTTACTTTTTATATGCAAAAATTCTTAAGCCATTCTTTGCCTATTTCACGGAAGTTTTCGAGTTTTACTTCAACTCCGTTGAAGCCTTGGCATTCCTTTTTTAATTCATTTAATTTCTGTAGTGTATTGATAAAAAAATATTTAAATTAATGTTATACTCCTCATTTCTAGTTAAGATTGTTTAAGAAATTAGAAAAAAAAGAAAAACAAAACGACTTACTGATAGAGTTAGACATTATAAGTATGTTTTATTTTCAAGTTTTAACATAACCACAATGTTCTTAAAAATACTAAGCATATTATATCCGAAAGTTGAGCATATGGAGATCAATATCGAGAAAATAATTACTTTAGAAAACTTGTATATCCACAATGTTACTTACTTTGACAGATTTTGTTTGTTTTCTTTCGCAAAAATTGATCTCAGTTGGTCAACCCATTAGACATTAAAATTTAGAAAAATTGAGCATTAATATTATATGAAGATGTTTTTGTTATAAAAAGTTTATGTTAGAAACAATATTTTAATGTAAGTCTTCATAATGTGAAGATCTATTTGCTCCAGATTAAGAGAAAGTGAAATAATAAAATAAACCTTTTTATGTATAGTGAATCATAATTATTATCCATTTGTATAAAGTAGACGAAAAAGAAAAAGAAATATTAAAAAAAAAACTAAAAAAAAATGATAAAGTACCTATTTTAGTTGGAAATGTTTAAGGATTGTTAATAATTACTGAGTCCTTTGTATCTGTCAGCTGTATCAATTTGCGAGATATTTTACAAGTTCTCATTGCTTTAGAGAGACGCTTTCAAAAATCACAAACCAAAAAAAGCCTCACACACCTTTGTCTCTTTCATAATATTAATCTCAGTGGTTTTAGATATTTTCTTTTTAAAGTACTCTTTTAGTATAAAAAATGGATTATATCAATCTATATAGTCTGAAAATATCTAAATAAGATATGTCTTGATAGATTTTTCAGGAGAATTAGTTGTTAAAAAAATGCTCAACCCAATGGACATCCAGTCCTGTATTTTCATGTTTTTAAAAAGCTGGCATGTAGGAATCGCACCCTCATTCTTCAAATGCAGGGCGCGCACATTAACCAGGGTCTATTTTACAAATATATATCACTCTTTGCTATATCCGTCCCCTATACGGAGCAACATCTGCCAGTCACCTTGCATTTTCCCATGGCCAGGCATCGTTTAATTTTACTGAGTATATCCTGTGGATAGTACCCAACGGTCTTCCAGATTGCTGGAATTCCATCAGTTGCAAAAAGAGACATACAGAATCTAAGCTCTCTGGAGGCATCCGTGGTTGTCTAACAGAGTTGACTATTTTCTGAGGTATCTGTCGTGGTATGCTAATTGTTTGGTAGCTTAAAAAGGTAGAGTGATTAGCCCTAAGCTCCGACAAGTCTCACTCTCAGACTATTTACATTCTAATATTTCTCGCTAAATCCCTTTGAAGTTTGATCCTATGATAATGTTGAAACTTCTTCCTAAACTATATAGAGAATCCAAGTTGCTATACATATAATAACATATTCTACGCACCTGAATAATTTAACCTTCAAAATTTTAAATATTCCGGTCTTAACTCTTATTGCCCGGCGGTGGAAAGTAAGATAACTAAAGATACTTGTATATGTAAATTATTTTGTTTCTCCAAATATATTTATTGCATGGCCTTCATAGGGGACATATATTGCCGACGTCTGGCCTAACTCTTACTGTCCGGTGATGGATTGTGAGTGACCAGTATTTACATATTATTTTAATTCTCTAAATACACCGATTGTAAGGTATTTGTACTTTCTTATTCCTTATTAAAACCCCTATGATTTTCAATGATGCCATTACAAAATAAAAGTGTTGATCGAAATCAATAGAAATAATTATTTCGTATTATATCGAAGACCGGCATATACACGTGTTTATCACGTGACGCTCGTATGAATGTAACGGCAGCGTCCATCAGTTAGATGAATGCTGCCACGTCTCAGAGGGGCAAAGATGGGGTATTCAAAGCGATCAGTAAAAAATATCCGTCTGGACATGTCGTCTATTTTGTTTTCTAATATTTTTTCATTTGTTGCACTTATTTTATATTATTTGGCTGTTAAAATACGATAACATGATTTTTATACCTAATTACAATAGTAAATCTAGCAGATCTAGCAAATATTTCGAATTTCAAACACACATTTTTTACTGGACACTCGGGTGTCATCGCTGCACCTAAATGCACAGTAAGGCGAGTGTTAAAGAGTTAAAAAAAATATGGTTCATAGATTTTATAAATATTAGATTATTTTTAGCGAGTGTTATAAACAGTGTCCAAAGTCACTCAAATTTTAATTGAGAAAGGTGTTAACGAAAAAATAATATTAAAAGTTCAAATACCGCGGTGCCTCAAAGCTTTGACAATCTCTGATTCGACTGACACCTCAAAAAATGAGAGAAAGATTTTTGTCTTACGATAAGGTTATGTAATTAATGACATTTGAATACAGCGAAAAGAAAAAAACCGGGAAAATACAATTCTACTAAATAAATTCGAAATTTAAAAATGGGAAATGAAATAGGTTTTTATGGAAATACAAAAAAGTGAATTACCATTGGAATAGAAAAAAATGAAAACAAACGACGAGAGATTTCTTTTTGAAATGGTACATTTTTAGATTAATTGAAACCGTTTACGTTAAATTATTGTGTTTTCCAAGAACAGAGGTATTCATGACCAAGGTATATCTGTGTAAGATTTTTATAATATGTAAGTAAACAAAATGTTTATTTCAATATTTACATTTTTACTCTTTTTATTTAAATATAGTATAATATAAATGCTATGCTATATGCTAACTAATATGCTCTAGCCCCCGGATAGATTAAAAGTTATGCAACGATGCTATAAATGGTTATGACACGTGCTGCGGATGCACTCGAAAAGCTTGTATCCTACTTGCCTCTTTTTCAGACCTAAATAATTCCGGAATCCTTACATACCTCTGGGTACTAACCGTAAATTAATTTGTTGACGTTAAAACATTCGAGTATGAACAGAGTGCACAGATAGTTCATGCTGGTCAGATGGTACACAAAAATCATGCACTTATGTAGTAGATGTTCAAAATTTGCTCTATTTTATATAATAAATCCGCTCCGAAATTGGAGTATCTGTACGTACACGATGTGAAGATGTTCGCTCCAGACATTTGAATACATAGAACTCTAAAATGTGAAGATATGTCTTGATATATTTTTTTCACGACAATTGGTTATTGGCTAATAATTATACTGGACATTAACACATGCATATTTGAACTTTTAAAATTCAACAACTGACGGAATCAAATCCGGAATATCCGGCACTAATCTCTCAACCATTGTTCTATATGATTCTTAATTTATTAATTTACACCAAAAAAAAATCACTAAAGCCTTTTTTATTTTAAACTTTCCGGGATTTCAAGTTGTGGAATCGGTGTTTTTCGACCTTGGGATTATAAGAGAGAGCTATACATCATCATATAGATCGAAAGATTTTCACTTTATGTTCTGCTTCATAAAATATAAAAACATGGTTGTTTATATCAATATATATAATACAAAGGAGCAATAACCATTAACAAAGCCATATTCTCTGAAAAAATAAAGTACATAACTTGATTTCTTATCGCTTTATGTATCCTGTTTACATGACTCTAACCAAAGAGATTTTTCTTTATAGTCGAAAAATAATAAAACTTCTCTTGTGTCTCAAATACATCCAATTTATTGACGAACGTATACGAATGACCTTTTAACTAAGCTGACCACACGTCGCATTATTTACGGGATTTTTTTTATATTTCAAAAAATTATAAAATTTATCATTTTTTCCAACGTTTTTTAATAAAATTAAATATTTTCTTTATTATTGAACATTGTATCGTTACAGGAAAGTGGACGTAAGCCGTAGTTTTTTCAAAATATCTTTTTTTTACATTCATAATTTATACAACTCAATACACGTTGTATCAAAAATATAAGCTTCAAATGCCGACTTAGTATCTAAATTCAGCTTTAAAGTTTGAATAAAAGAGAACTTGTAAGGAAAAAAGACTTCCACTTCATCAATTTTATTGGTCTTTCTTAAGTAATTTATTAAATTAATATCTTGTTTGGTAAATAAAATGAAGTTTTAGTTTTCATGGACTTCAAGGTAGTGTATATTTACAATAATATTCTGACTTTGGCCAAAAATCATTAAATATACACTTTTGTCTCTTGCAAAAAAAATTCTATGTGGATAATTTAGAAATCTGATTGTATCATTTATACTGAAAGATTTAAAAACTATTGAACACTAACATAATTTTAAAAAAACTTCTCACTATCGAATAGAAACCTAGCTTTTATTTTATCTTCGCTACGAATCCATACCATCATGCGGGCGTATACTGTGACGTAACAAAGTGCCATGCGCTTTAAAATGCCAGAAGTTTATCACGAGCAGCTTTCCAAGATCTTGGATGGCGTGTACCAGAGTATGCGTGTTTTATATTTTACTGGCCCGACAAATGGCCGGTTTCTTGAGAAGCTCTGCCTTTTAAACCAACATATGTAAACACTGCCAGACGATGTGATTGACAACCTGCAATTCGCTACAGTTATTTATTCAAAACTGCAAACGCAAAACATTTATTATCTTCCAAATGTCAATTTGTTAGTTAGTGACTTTTCGCTTCACGGTGACCATGTGTACGTGTAATTTATATGTACATAGTTTATTTTAAATGTCCTTTATTAAATAAAAAAAATATAACACAAGTTTTAATAACGCATTAAAATTTTAATTTAAAATCCAAGCGTCCTGCTTTTTTCACAAAAAAATATGGTCAGCTTATATTTTACTGAACAAAGCATAATTTCCCAGCATATTTCAGGGCCATTTAAGGTGGAATTAGTCCCTGGAGCATAATTACTGGGAAACCTTTGAGACTCGAATTAGCACTAACTATAGTATAATCCCTTTTATGGTCAGACACTTAGGATATACACACTTCGAAATAACTATTGATTAAATGCTACATTAAATAGGCCACCTTTTCTATTGTATAGACTTAATTATTTAAAAGTAAACTATTTGCATTAAGAATGTACATTTTTAAATTATGCTTACGTTTATCATCCTCGAATAAGTACTGGGTATACTATTGTAATGTACTAATCATAGGTGTTTATAACAGCAGACAGAAAAATCACATAAACTCACTATTTTTATTTATCATGTCCACTTCGAAAGTAATATCAATCATGCAAATACATTTTTGGTGCAGAATATTTATTAGGAAGTTGGTTGGCAGATAATTGCTTAGCACGGTTAATATCCAGTACATTGTTTTCGAATTTTGAAAATTTGGCAGACGTAATCAAACCTCCACTCTCTGGGTAGTGGTTCTTACACTAATTTCTCGGCTATCGCTTAAACAATTTATATTAAGTTGATGTGTGTTTGAATTTCCATTTTCACACTATTAGTTGTTATACTTATTACAACATGTGGATATGAATATTTATAAAATAAGGAGTATCAACGTCAAAAATACAATGTTGAATATGGGTATACTTAAAGAAATTTGACATATTTCTTGTAACTAATTTAAGTAAGGTAAGAGAACGGGCTATGCAGCCACTTATAACTGACAAAGTGTAGCTGCGACGCTGGACCTAGCTCGGCCACATATTGCGGATGCCACAAGAAAGTCTGAACCAGACCTGCTTATTT
>JAGVSQ010015166.1:0-10280 GCA_022683975.1 Rhyacophila evoluta
CTGAACAATTTGCATTTGTGGATAGTGGCGGTTTTGCATTTGATCGCCTCATTTACAAGAAAACATAATTATCTAACTCGACCAACTTTGCTACAAAAAGATTTTACGCGTATTCTGTTATGAAAGATTTTAGTATATATTTTGCATTCTGAAAAACTCGGCTAATGGTAAGGAGTCATAAAATACGTATGAAACAATATACTAGATGAAATTCTGAAAATGATGATTTCATTATAAAATAAATTGAAGTCTAATTATTTCAGTTTTTTTATGCCATGTTCGCGAGCATATGGATCCACACAGTGTGAAGAAACTCACTCCGAAAGTAAGGTATATAGATCTCCTCAATGTGAAGACGTCTTGACAGATTATTTTAGTATAAAATCATTATATATTCGAAAAAAGAACACATTATAACATGATTTATAAGTTAAAATACAATATGTGATACGCATTTGCTTAGAAATGTTTATTTACAATTTTTTTGTCTATGAATTAAGGCATATCAAATGATATTGAAAAGATGATAAGCTCATGTTTCTCAAAATTGAACTTTTGTCATTAGCTAAGTTTTTTTTATGAAGACAGTATTACCGGCATATGCAGAACAAGTAACTTCGGATAGAAATGAATTATGAAGTCTAAAATGGCACAGCAAATTTGAAATATATATCGCAGGATAGCACTTAGTACAAACATAAGATAGTTATATGAATTGTTGTAATTTTATAGCACTCAGTGTGTATTTACACAAACAAGCATCTGGAAAGTTTTGTAATCACAGTTTAAATTTAACTATTTAACGACGAAAACAAAACTACGAAAACTTTATAGTCCCGAAGGATGTTGCCTGGTATAAGACCTTGTACGGGAAACATACTGGATGTAGTTCCAAAATTATTAGAGCCATTACAATCCGAATTTCTCTAATTTAGTTATCATTTTGTCATGTTGTTTTCTAAGAATCCATAGAACATAATTACGTTGGTAAACTCGGCAATTAGAAATGTCTATTAAACTACGGAATAACTTTATAAAACTTTAAATCGAATATCTTATATGAAGCGGGTATTTGCAAAATGAATTTATTGCACAATGTCAAAATTTAAATGAGAAAGGTTTAAACATACACATTTCGTATAAAACAACCCCGTAACATTTTTTTTTTAATTTTAATTTATTTTCAATATTTTTGAAATTGATTTTATCTAACGGTTTCCACGTTCAATAGTTTTTTTTATATATTATACAAGAAGTACCTGTTCAAAATCTTCTCGCTTACATTTTAGTTTGGTGGAATAAGATGAATTTGGAAATATCCCTGTGATCTCAAGATCAAGAAATAAGCTGGAAGATTAATTAATTCTTCATATTTATTATGTATCATTTATTGTTGCTAATTATTTTATATATATATACCCGGTCGTGCGTTGCTGTGGCTCAGTCTGGTTAAAAACAATAGCACTACTTAAAAAATCTGTGACAGGTGCGAAATTTATATAATAGTAGATATTTAAAAAACACGTGTATTTTAATGCAACTTTGTGTCAAGGTGTAAAAGCAATCGGTGAATAGCTTCAGGAGATTTAAGATTTTGGTCAAACAACAAAAGAAGATGTTGAACATACTATAAGTTATTAATTCAAAGCATTTAAATATAGAATAAGAACAGAGATAATATTTTTATATACAACACATATTAGAAAAAAATAATATATAAATACAGATAAATACATGTAATGCAAAGAGAGAAAAGAAAATGAAGAGAGCTTTCCCAATAAGTTATACACATCCTATATTAAAAATATATTAAAAAAACTTCGGTCTATACTCACTCTTATGATATTATTTATCAGTATTACCCGGCTTTGACTAGGATAGGTTCAAACTTATACTTTTTCCATTATTTTTTAACCACATTATTTACAAACATACTTGGCTGTATACAACATTTTAAGCCTCTTATTGGCGTGATAAAAATTGAAAGTAATATACATAAAACATAAAATGATACGTGTGAATAAGACGTCACTACTGTTTTTCATTTGCAAAGGGTTTGACATGTAGACGCATATATGTATTTTTTATTTTATAATATAAATCTGATCACAATTTGGCGTTTACTTAAAAAACTGAAAAAAATCTATTTAACTGTTGTTTCTATAGCTATGCAAATTTAAAATTCAAGAAAAAAATCAGTTTATAGAACGATCTTAGTGTGGAAGTTCACAATATAATAATACATAACTACCTTTAGGAATTGATAAGTTATCATTTTTTTAACCACGTCTGTTTTTATACATTCCGTTCATTTGTTAATATATTGTATATCATTTTGTTTAATTGTAAACTTAATTAATAACAAGATAAAATGAATGTCGATATACTCAAACGATTCATAACAATCCTTTTGTTCGGCGTAATTTTGAGGGATCTTAATCTGAATTTTAATGGTCATAGTCTTTAGTATACCGTCTTGAAAAGAATTGTACGCACAGTTTAGTCCAATTTTGATTAGAACAATATTTAATTATGGTATATGTAAGGTTTGAAAGCAATTCTGTTGAAGGGTAGCTTGAAATAGCCGATATCTCATCCCCCAATAGAACGGCTGATAGTCCGCCCGACATTCGATTCCCACGAAGGCTTTGCTATGACAAATAGCCTGCAGGCAATTATGTACCGATGATAAATTAGTTCCAAGTGGTAGTACAGCCTCATTGTTTCGTATTATTATTAATATTATGACGGACTGAGCTTTCGTAGAGTAGAGAGCTTTATTACAAAGCAAATCCTACGAAGCCGTCAGTATTAAGTTATGTACATTTACAGTTATGCAAATCGTAAATACTTTTTCATTTGATTTATGTTTTATTATTTATATGATAGTGTACTGATTTCAGTTATCATGAGAACCTTTAGTACGGAAGTAATCTGAAGGGATTATTATAAGGAAAAAAAATTCAAATTGTTCAAATAAGTCCCGATAATGCGAAAATTCATATTATTTATTTATTAATTAGTTATATTCACCTCCATATATATTATTTAATATTATATTCGTCTCCCGGTAGCGTGGTTGGTAGCGTACGCGCCTAGGAATTTGGGGAATACGGATTTAATTCCCCATCCGTCGAATTTCAAAAAAGTACGAAAATGCAGGACTTCGATGCCTATTGAGTTGAGGAATTGTCTGACAAATGATTTTCGTGAAAAGTGTCAAAACGTCTTCACATTGCGGAAATACATATACTTTCGGAGTTGAACTGTTTCCACTGTGTATATCCATATGCTCTTCTTTCGGAGCAAGCATGGTATAATGTGTATGTAATTATGCCAAATCACGTATATTGTTCAACGTGATTATTGTTTATAATCGTATTACTAATTTCATTCTTTAAATTATTTATGAAACCCTCCTGATATCTCTTCTGTTTTCTTTGTCATAAATTTATTTTATGCGACACGTGTTGATGGAGAAGACAATTATTTACACTTTCTTTTTGTATAAAACAACACATGTTTCCATTGTCTGTGCCACGCGTAGGCTTTGACGGAGTGGGAAAATTAATGACGCAACGTATTTGTTAAGTGATCCGGAAAAGCCTTTATTTTATTAAACTTCGTATAAATTATAATATCATTTATTCATATTTTTCATACTTGTAACAAATAAACATATGTGTTAATTTAGTGAAATTATTGAATAACAATTTTTAGTTTCAAAAATACTAAAAGTTTATAAAAATAATACCATTTATAATTTTTAGTAAATTTTAATTTAAAATAAAAATTGCTAATAATTAAGGCGGATCATGTTGGTATGATAACTCAAAGAATCCTCAACAAATATATTAATAGGCTAAAATACAATTTTCTATAAAAAAAAATTATGTAATATAATGAAATTGTTTTTTTTTTTTAAATATGGTTGTATTATAAATGAGCCGTACTGTGAATCACTTCATAGGGGAAATTACGTCTTTAAGTATTGCATTTGTTTTAAAAAATTGAGCACTTCTTTTTTTTCTTTTACCATGTTCACTGCCAAAGTTGAGCATATGAACCAACACAGTGTGAAGATATCCACTCCGAAAGTAAATTGTATGGATATTCGTAATGTAAAAACGTCTTGACAGATTATTTTTTACGAGAATTGTGTCAGGCATTTGCTCAAACTAATCGGCATCCAGTCCTTCATTTTATTATGTATTTAATTACAAGACATGGTTACTCACTATATTTACTTAATTTACACAGATAAATGTTATGCATAAATTATAGAAATTTATTTCTCATTTTTGGAGATGTGCTTAAAAAAAAACTATAAATAAATTTATTTTACTTAATGTGACGTGGTAGTCCTGATAAGTGATTGTTAAGCTGATGTCTGGTTTAAATAAATATCACAGCTGCAATTTTTTAAACGCTTTACAGTACGGGACTACAATGGGGTTGGCTGAAAATTATTTATCTTAAAAACCTCTAGGATAAAGCTTCATATTGTGAAAGTTTTTGCTAGAAAATAGTTATGTTTGGGGATCTTACATCTTTAAATTAAAATGAAATGATCAAAAACGATGCTTAAAATGAAGAGAGTTTTCAAAACAAATAGTGGACCCCGGTTAATAAGAATAGAAAAAGATGAACATAAAATTTTAATGCTTAATAAACTGCCAGCAAAAAAAAATAAGCAAATTTCAATGCATGCACTGTATAATATAATTTTCCTACCATTAAGCAGAACCATTTAAAATTCCGACATATCAACTGGACTATTATAATAACAGCAAACCCCATGCACTTAAGGTGGTATGAAACCATCAGTAAAAACCCTCTAACGGTTGCGCCATAATCCCATGTGGTATTTAACAAATTAACGAGGGTATTCAAGGGCGCATATACTATTTTGACTTTCAGACAGGTCAGGGGTTGAGATAAAAGGAATCGTAATGTGCCACGAGATATCTTATTTGAGAATATAATATACAGCAGACAACACAGTTGTATATTTCAGGGATGGCCAACTTGTTTAGGACTGCGATCGACTTTACTTTTATCAAACGCTTTAACCCTTTGATCAGTACGGATGTACATGTACGTGGTATGACAAGAGAGTAATTTAATTTTTGTGATTATTTGTCAAATTTATTGGATTATAAAATATGGACTATGGAAAGGAAAGAGGACGAAACTCTCAGTAGCTTTTATTCGATAATGTGAATAAATACAACGTAATAAAAATGTTCTATCAAAAATATAAGCTGAAAATGCACAAATTAGGAATAGACGTGCCGACACTTATTTTTATTCGATGCATTTGGTGCAAAGCATAAGGCTGGGAAAGTTGGAAATAACGTGAATAAACTTTAATCAAAACTTAATATTTTTTGATACCATATATCATATGAGATTCTCAAAAGATAAAAATCTTGATTTCAACTGACACTAATTCATTTTATTAGAACACGTTGCCGTTTTACTTAATACCGATGTGTGTGTTCCTGATAACTACTTTAAATAAAAAAAGCATCAGGTGTTTTTTATTGCAAGGTGTAAAAAACTAGCCCCCGAATACAATACTTATCAATACTTATTTTTGACAATTTATTTGTGTTATTTGAATGTATAGTTCTATGACTAACCTTACCTAACCTAGCTTTAAAGTTTACCAATGAGAGCGAACGAAAATGTCTACTCTGATTTTACCGCAAAAATTGATAATAGCAAATTTATAAAACTTAGTTCATTTTGAAATACACTGTATACATATCGACTGTGGAAAGGAAAAAAGACGTAACCCTCAATTTTCCAAAAAAGCGTTTATTCGATAATCAGAATAAATACACGTTATATCAAAAAGAAGCTGGAAATGCTGAATTTGTACCTAAAAAGGATGCCCTGTAAAAGGGGCTTCCAGGCAATCAATTTTATTGGTTTTTCTTAAATAACTTATCAAATCAATATTATATTGAGTAAATAAAATAAATAGTTAATCTTCACGCACTTCAAGGTTGTGTCTATGTAATGTTTTGGCTTTGGCTTAAAATCATTAAATAAACGTTTTTTGTGCTCCCTGTACATTTTTTTTAATGTATGTTGTGTGCTTTTTCCTTGGCTTCTAGGTTGTCTTGCAAAATTTCAAAATCTGAGCGAGACATCATGCCATTCCAGATTAATTCCGATAGAGCTTATATTTTTTGGCGCACCAAATAAAGGGACATTTCTTATAATATTGTGTATAACCTTAAAAAAAGCCGAGACGAAAAGTTTCATTGTTTGTTCTTAGTGTTTCTCGTTAGTATCATAGACATATATATATATATATATCGTTGTTAATGAGTCAAAAAGATATAAACACACCGATTCGAACCAACACGTGGATACCAAATGGCATACAAATTTTCTAACAAATATTTAAAAAAAAATAATTCGCGATTGACCAGATTTACCCTACGATCTACTCATTGGCAACCCCTGGTGCATATCACAGCTGTTTTGGACAGTTTATATGCGATTATGGCAGATTAAATAATACTAATAATAATGAGTTTCTCAACCTTTTTATAAGATTAATGCGATAAACGTTTTGTGTGAGTTGCGTTAGGATAACTACTTAGATTTTTTTCTGCGTGACCTCAAACACGTGGCATTTATTTAAGCGCAATTATAATAAAACTTTATACACGTGTGCATACGGATTATAAAATGAGTCTTATTCTACAGACTGAGTTAGAATAGTTAAAAGTTGATTCAATTTAACCATTCATATAAAAATTCATAGAAAAACAAATTCGTATTTAGATTTCATAAGAAAGATAAACAGTATGCTAAATATTTTTTTTTCCAGTTTAATTTCAGCAAAAAAGCTCGCTGAGCTTGGATTATTAATACAACTGTTTTTATATATCGATTGAATGTGAATTTTGTACGTCCGATGATTCGTTGGTAGCTTTGAAAGGCTTAATTAGGCTTTTTTTTGTCAAGGGTCAAGTTAAGTGGGAACATTCGTGCTTTGGTGGAAGAGGTTACAGATAGAATCCCACAGTTGCCATTTTTTTACCGTCGTATTATACTGAGTCCTCTCTTTTACTGAACATACCTTTATAATTAATGTATGATTCGTCAAATTATTTCAAGTATAGTTAAAATTCGTATGGGTCTGCTTAAAGATATTAAACTAAATAGATATTTTTTTTGTTTATGCAATACCCTTTCCATCCCAAAAGTGGGGCATTTAAATCTCAATATGTAGTGTCAAGATGTCTAGAAATGGAGTATATAGATCTTAGCATTATCAAGAATTATGTTGATAGACTTTTTCATGGTTTATCAGCCAATTTTCAACCTAATGCATATCTACTGGTATGGAAATTGAACCAGCAATATCCGCTTCCAAAGCACGCGCGCTAGCTTCTAAGCCACCTGGGAGACATTTTGAAATGTTTTTAAGCTTAAATTAAATTATATAATTGGTGTAGCTATATAATACTTCTCGGTAGCGTAGTTGATAGCGTGCGTGCTTAGCAATCCGGGGAATGCGGGTTCGATTCCAGATCTATCGGATTTTAATAGATGCCCATTAGGTTGAGTTATTTTCTGACAAACGATTCTCCTGAAAAATAATCTGTCAATACGTCTTAACATTGTAAAGATCCATAAACTCCTATTTTGGAGTGAATATCTTCACAAAAAAAATCCAAATGTGTAGATCCATATACTCCACACTGAGAGCAAACTACCCATGATGTACCTGAGGGCGAATATACTGGCAATTCACACTGTACTTTTTGTTATTTAATAAACCATACCACTGAATACTTACACGAAATTATATTTTGGATCAATAATTACTAGGGATTCATTTATCTCCCCGGTAGATCCGAAGAATACGGGCTTGATTTCCACATCTATCGGATTAAGAAAAACGCAAAACTGAGCAATTTTCTGACAAATAATTCTTGTGAAAAAATATATTTTAAAACGTTTCTTTACATTAAGGAGATCCATATACTCCACTTTTGGTAGATTGTGTAGATCAATATATTTCATGATAAAACATGTAATAAATAAAAGGATTGACAGTTTTAAGTTATTCAGTGACTATTTAATAAAACAAAACTTATTTACACACAAACTGAGTCAGTTTATTATATTCATAATACTTAATACTATTGTGGGATGTGTAGTATGGAGGTTGACTTGGTCCAAAGAATCACTCTCACTTAATCTTTAAAGTTACGATATATTGTTGTTGAAACATTAGAAAGTTATTACAAAGTGTTACGATTACAGAGTTAAAGTTTGGCGGAGAAAGACGCGTACAATAAAGTTAAGAACGAACGACGAACGGTGCGGGCTCTTAACTGGTGCAGGTGTGGATTTGAACTGAGGAGGAAAGAGAGAGAGCTCGGCCGTGCGTGCCTTGGTGCATCAGCTGTATTTTAATTGGGTTACATTGACGTTTGTTATTGTTTGAATGATTGTGACACTTGTTAGCGATATGCGATAAACTTTGCACTGAATTTATATCACTGGCTGCAAATAATTACGTCACTGGGTGTCAATAATTTATTTTACTGACTGAATATAATTTATTATATATACGCCACACTATCTTCAACGTTTATGTATGTTTAAAATAATTATTCAGCGATTAAAACAGGCTTATGTGTGTTTTACTGCTTTTAATCTAATGTTATCATATTTCAAACTGGAGAGAGCTAAAAAAACATTAAAAAGGCCATAAAAGGGACAGGCAAGCAAACATTCGTCCTCCCGTAGGTCCGAATTTCGTGAAGTATTGCCGAGTCGGCGTGAAATATTGTGTGTCCTAGCAAAAACTTTCTCTATAGCGCCCTAAGTTTTTATGGCGTAGAGGCACGACCATAACTTAGCCTGTTGGTGGTAGAATTAGGGTAAAATCTTAGTTTAATCATTTATGTAATATATTGTTTTGAGTTTCATTTAAAATACCCCATGAAATAAATTATAACAAGAAGTAACTGTTTGACTCCCCAGTTCAGCTTTTGTAATATATTACGTATTAATTATGTGACGTAATTTATTTAGAAATATATTTAGTTGCAGCAAATTAGTCTACACTCTAAGAAGATATTGTAACTTCGTGGATTACTGTCGTTAAAGTGGTTTATTTGTGTGAGAGACTCGGAAATAAAAGAAAAAACCAATTAGCCTCACTTACGTTAACAGTCATGCAGTGACGCTGGAAGTGAGTGTGAATGTGTCATGTGATACAAATGTCTTTGGAAAGCCTGAATACTGTTTGCCTCATTTTTCGGCCAAACACTAACCACTTGTATTGATTTATTTTTCAAATGAAGTCTTTATTAAGTGAACACCATTAAAAACGGTGAATTTTTATATTAAGTAATACGTCTACACGCTAATCTGTATTTTTTTTTGTTGTGAATCTTCAGTTTGACTACGGAAAAAAAGTAATTGCCCTGTTAAATTTCGATAAAATAATTAAACGTTCCTGATAAATGATTCGTGGGCAAATTTCTGAGGCAGGTGTATGAAAAAGTTATTAAAACGCGTAAAGAATAATATGTGTCATCGATTGTTTGTAAAGTACATATTTTAAGAGTGAATGATTTTATTAGGCTTTGAATTTTTAAAATTAGAATGTGAGCTTTTCAAGTTTCTAAGTGTGTTACTAGAAGCTATTATATTATATCAAAGCATAGCTACGCCCCTGACATATCTCAAGAGCGTCGGCATCTCCCTGGTCCCGTGACTGGTGAATTATATACGAAGGCTTTCTGTCTTAGTCCTTCTACTTTTGCGTTCTAACTCGGATGGAAAGTTTTAGTTATTATTTTTTTGCTGAACAGTAATATTCTACTGCCATCAGTTACTGTCGCATTTTTTTTATTCTGGTTCAAATGACAATTTCTCATGAAGTCTTCATATATCCAGAAAAATATTCTTTAAGACATAGCATTAATAATCAAGCATTGCTTCTTCAATTTCTATCAAACAATCAAGTAGTATTATGTATACTTTATAGTCATTTAGAGCTTTTTTTCAAATTTTCTATTATTTTATATTATTTGAATGTTTATATGTTTATTTATTTTATACATGTAGTAATATGACAAATTATAAGTTTAATAAATTAACAACACGATATACATACGGTTATAACGAACATATCAAAAACATTTTAAAATATAAAAAAAGAATTAAGAAAGAGCTAAAAAAATATATATATATATACAGAAGGAAAAAGAGAGTGTCTACCAAGTAAGTTAGAC
>JAGVSQ010015167.1:0-10280 GCA_022683975.1 Rhyacophila evoluta
TGTCGGTTGAAAGGGAAGAGCTTCTCAAGTCGGTTCGACCATTTGTCTGACCGGTTGGCCATTACGACTTGGTTTCTACGAAGGATAATTTTCTAGCTTTTAAAAATTATTCCGAAATTTTACGGCAAACGAGAAGGTCTCTTCTCGATAAGGCTAGATATCAACAGGGTATAATTAGTTAGAATAAGAATCACGCACACTCTAGCGCACGCCAACCAAGATCTTGGGAAGCTGCTCCTGGCACTTATGAAGAGCGCATCACGTTTGTTACGCCACAGTATACGCTCGCATAACGGGTCTGGAGACGTGGCGGGTGGTGAAGGGGAAATAGATTATTATTAGCTAGTATAAGCTGAGTGGTGAAGGCGGATGCTTTGGCACCAGTAACTGTGGGTTTGATTTCCAATTCTAATAATGCAGGAATGGATGGAGATGGGTTATTGGCTAATTACTGATACTTTTAAAATATCTGTCAAGGTAATTTAAAAGATTATTTCACATTGTAAAGCTTCGTATGCTTCACATTTGGAGCGTACATATTAATGTGTGTATATATTATTTTTAACCAATTGATTGTCGTCATTATTATTATTGTTATAATATATTATTTCTATTTCCATCGAGAGTCATTCGTAATGATATTTTTAATCAATTAAACAGGTTAGCATACTGCAATGTGATACAGGCTAGATCTTCAGGCCTGCTAAAATAATTATGCACGAGACTTTGTAGTCAGCCAACCACGCATTTAAAAAAATAAAATAATGGACTGATTTTACACATTTTGATTTTGAACACTTTCGACCTCAATTTAGGAAATTTAAGATTCCGAATTATACATCATTATACATTTGCAGATTAAGTGGGCGTTTGTTTATACCATGTTCGTTTCAAAAGTAGAGTATGTGTATCTATATAGAGTGAAGAAATCTTTTTGAAGAAGTGTTTTTTTTTATTCGCTTCCACTGTGGAGTATATGGATCTACATAATATAAATAAATCCACTCCAAACATTAATTATATGGATCTTTGCATTGTGAAGACGTCTTGACAGATCATTTTTCATGAGAATTGTTCGTCAGACGATTGCTCAACCCAATGGCCATTCAACTCTGTATTTTTTTATTTTAAAAATCATATATGTGCGGGAATCAAACCCGCATCCTCCGGATTACTGGGCGTGCACGCTAAGTTCTACGCTACAGGAGAAACAAATAATTAGTTACATCTTAAATATCATAACTTTTAATAATTAATAATTAATATTTTCGACTGATGATGCTTGATGGAAATTGATTTTAAATTCTGAATTATTTATCACATATGGAAGTTTACCAGTTTTAAATAATTCAGAAGATTTTATATTCTTTTATATTTAATTTGATATTATACTATGTATTTAAGGTCAAAAAGTAACTCTATTTTTAAGCCCGTTTTCGTGCGGCTTAATTTTTAGATTAATTTTTCTTCTTCTACCATATCCACTCCCTAAGTGGAGTATATGTACACCACGTACCGCCTCCGAGAATCTCTGTAACCCTCCAGTATTCTTGCATCTTCCCAGGTTATACCTGCATCTCGTTACTCCGCTGAATACATTCTATATAAAGTATTTAGCGGCCTTTCGGGATGCCGACAATCAGTTTAAGGAATAGGCACGTCAGGTTCAAGCTTTCTTGAAACATCCACAATATGAGGCCGAGCCAGCTCCAGTTCATATGAGATTAATAACATCTTTCTAATCAATAAGTGATATTAACATTATTGTATTTAAAGGATAGAACATTTAAGTTGCATAATGAATCTAAGCACTCCTCAAGTGGTAAAATGTTCGCAAATATTTTGTGTTGGTCAAATTCCACGTAGAGAATTTTCGATCTGTTCCTTTTTGTTTCATTGTGTTTTTTTGTTTGGAATCATTTTTATGTTATTCAGTTTTTTTTTGATATGGGTGTATAGCTGATAGGTTAGCAGCCAACTTTATAAACACCGAATCCGTGGTTTAAATTTGATTTTGTATTTTGATGTGTATCAGGGTTGGCAAAAATTTGACACAAAATATTTCATAATTGTTAATTTTATTTTTGAAAAATAATTAATTTTTAAAAACACTGATTTGTAGAACAAGTCGTGTTTATTGAATGAAAATAGTTATTTACTGTATTTTACCAGTCTTTATTGTATCATATCGGCTTCAGAAACGAAAAAGGACGTAACCCTCAGTTTTTTTCAAAATAGCTTTTATTCGATAATTACAACGTTATATAAATTTAGCTATTAGTCTGAAAAAAAAATGGCAAGTTAAATTTACGACTAGGAAAAAAAACCTCCACATCATGAATTTTACCGATTTTTCTTAAATACCGTAACAAACTAATATCATATTAAGTAAATAAAACACTAGTTTAAGTTTCCATGCACTTCAAGATTGTGGTTATTAAATGTTTTGACTTTAGCCGAAAATGATTAAATATATCTTTTTGTGCCTCCTGTAAAATTTATTCAGGGTGGTTACGCCCCTTTTTCTTTCCAATGTCGATATGATTTGCATTAGCAAGCTTGAAATTTTACTATTAATTCTAATCTTTTTTTTTCAAAAAACTACGACGCTGTATCCCAAAAATCTTGTCAAAAGGGTCTATTGTAAATTCAATTAGCTGTACATAAATACTTAAGCTAACGTTCTATTCGTCGAATTTATCAAATATATTAATTAAATACGTTACTCTAGAAAGTCTAATAAAACTGATGTAGTGGAAGTACTTTTTTTATCTAAAATTTGACAGGCCATACTTTATTAAAACTTAAAAACTAAATTTAGGTATTCATTCACTGTTTGCAGTTAACATCATTTTAATATAACGCGTATTAAGCTGTGTGTATTGTAATCAGAGAAAAGGTATTTTAATTAGAGAAAAGCTATTTTGAAAAAAAAAACTGAGGGTGACGTCTGTTTTTTTACTCTACAGTCAACATAAATTACTAAAATTTATTACAATAAAAATGTCGAAGAATATTGAAGATATATATGTATAGGATTCACCGTAAAACAAAAATAACGAGTGTTATATTTTTGTGGCAACCCTGATGTCCTATATCGGGAATAAAGGATTTTTAATAATATTTTTTTGTATTGTTTAGCATTTTAATTTCTGTATCACGCTGAGACGTCAACGTTTGGAGTTAACTTTTTTTTAAATACACAACCGCTCGTGAATTTTTGTTTTTAAAAAAAGTTTATTTTTGACGCAGATCAAGTATTTTTTTTAAATAAATTCTCCCATGCTATAAACGAATATACCGCTAAAATTTATTTCATCAAATCTGCAGGCATACTAATTTTGAAATGATATATTTTTAAATATCACTTGAAAGCATTTTCATTATTTTAAAAACTTTGTGACATGTGTGTAGAATGATTCAATACTCTGAATATTGTGGATGAAGTAGAGTCTCCCCAGTCGTCAAAAGAGTAGAATGTATACTTCGTCTCTTTCCAGAAGCTACGGGTTCGATTCCCATAGCTAATCAATTAAAAAAACCCGAATATGTAAGGTTGCACGTCTTATAAGCTGACACTAATTAATTTCGTCTCCCCAGTAGCATAGTTGGTAGAGTGCGCGTCTAGCAATTTGAGGAGCGTGTGTTTAATTCCCCATCTGTCGGATTTTAAAAATGCAAAAATGCAAGACTAGATGTCCATTTGGTTGAACAATTGTCTGACAAACAATTCTCGTAAAAGTATCCGTCAAGATGTGTTCACACTGCGAAGATCTATATCTTTTACTTTTGGAGTGGATATCTTCAACCTATGCTTCAGCTTCGAATTGTGTGAGTGGCGCGAGGGTAGTCGGTCTGCACCAAGTGTGAGTTTTTTGGTGCAAGCATGCTACCGGTGCTGCTGTATGATATCGAATCTTCGCACCTAATAAAAACTCAGAAGAAGCGTATTTTGAACTTTGAGAATAGACGATTGCATTGGATACTGGGGGTAAAACGGAGGACTTCATGAAGAACTCGAAGATACGGGAGTGGAAGGGTTTTGTCATACTCAAATTCATGGAATGGCGCTGGAGCTGGCTGAGCCATGTACTACAGATGTCTCTGAAAAGCCTGGTCCTGTCTCTTCTTCCGATCGGTGACATTCTGGCAATCTGGAAGACTGCAGGATAAGCTCAGCGAAACTAAAGGTCGTCAGTATGATCTGAAAGGATGCGATGAAGTTTTTTTACTATTTAGCATATATGGTCCCCGGTTAGCGTAGTTGGTAGCGTGCGCGCTTAAAAATCCGGGGAATGTGGGTTAGAATACTAGTTTTAAATTTTTTTAATGCAGGACTGGATGCTCATTGAGTTGAGCAATTGTCTGACAAACGATTCTCGTGAAAAATAATCTATCAAGACGTCTTTACATTGCAACGATCCATTTCCTCCATTTCGGAGTGGATATCTTCATACTGTGTAGATCCAAATGCTCCACTTTCGAAGCAAATATGGTATACATATGTATGGATAACAACAGTGTGAAGATGACCATTTCAAAAATGGAGTACCTATATCAGTTTATACATTTTCATGCTTTTTATGAAAGTATTTTTTACGAGAATTAGTTCTCAACTTATTGCTCTAACTATTTGGGCATCCAGTTCTGCGCGCTTATTTTCTTTTTAAGCCTGACAACTGTAAGAATCGAGCCCATGATCTCCAGTTCCAAAACTTACACGTTCACCTCTTGACGAAAACTACAGACGAGACAAGATTAATTTTTTTCTATAAAATATAATATTGTGATTAACTACTTTAGTGAAAAATCTTTAATAGTTGTCATATCAATAGCTTAAAGAGCAAAGTCCACTTTCGACTGAAAATGACATAACTGCACTATCTTGTTGCGCCATAGTATATGCATGTTCCGTGTTAATTTAAAAATTAAAAGCTTTTTAAATATATTGAAAAAAGTCTCGAGAAAATTTGACAACTTCATTGGAAACTGAGACCTACATTACAAAATATATAACTCAACTATTTTGTATTCACATATATTAAAATTATTCCGTTCGTAAGCAGTGCTACAAATAAATCGTTTAAAATGTGTTTTTATATAAACTAATCACAAAAAATGGCAAAATAATTATTTTTTATACTCTAGTAAAATGCACTTACCAAATTTAAACTTTAAGCCTTCTATATTAAAGATCAAATAATTGCATTTTTTGTTGATAATAATGATATGGTAAATATATGAAAAAATCTGACTAAATGTTGCAGTTTTTTATGAATTAAAAGTAATATTTAATAAAATATAAAGGATGTTCCTTTTATGGAGTATTTCACTAAGTACCCAGTTAAAATGATCGAAGCCATCGATCCAAATGTAACATTTGTCTTTCCCTTTTGGAACTGACAGTCCATTGTAGTAAAATAAAAAATTATTTTATTTATTTATAAAGGCCGGAAAAAAGTCCATTCTTACTCACCTGTATATACAACAATGAAAGGATGTGCCTCGTTGATGAAAATTACTAAGATATTAAAATATATCTGTGGCTCATTTCTTAAAGTGTGATATGACAGACATTGCCCATTTTGAAATAAAGTACTGGGGTATCGAAAAATGGCGTAGTTGCCGAGGAGCTGTTGGAGCTGACTGCACCAAGCGCACGAATCATGAGAGGCGCAAATTCTGGTAGGAAGTAAAAATTTTAGGTAGCGTGACAGCTAACAAACGATAAATCATCAATTTTTTGAATCAAGTAAATAATTTTTATCAAACCGAAAACAATAAAGGGTGCAACAATTTTATTTGCTCCAGGACGATGAATATGTAACTACACCACTGATATCGACTGTAGAAAGAAAAAGAGACGTAACCCTAAATTTTTCAAACTAACGTTTATTCTATAATCGCAGTGTATAAATATTAATGCACGTTCTAGCAAATGGTTGTAAGCTGAAAATGCGCAATTAGTGTCTTAATTTAGATTTTTAGTTTGGAAAAAGGATAGTCTATAAAATTCGCGAACAGGATAACTTTCTTTCTTTGGTTAGCGTAGTTGGTAGTGAGCGCACCTAGCAATCTTAAAATGCAAAAATGAATGCCCAGTGGATTGAGCATTTGTCTGACTTGATTCTCGTAAAAATAATCTATCAAGACGTCTTCACATTACGAATATCCATATACTCCATTCGAAATCGATATCTCCACACTGTGTAAATGCATATGCTCCACTTTGGAAGCTAATATAGTATAAAAAAAAATCATTATATGAATATTCTATCGAGTCCATAAAATATCTGTTTCAGTCTTCATGCACTTCGAGGCTTTATCTATATAATATTTTCACTTTCACCCAAAATCTTTAACTTAACGTTTTTTATGTCTCCTGTAAATTTTATTATACGTGGGTTACATCTTTCTTTCTTTCCACAGTCGATAATATGATATTCATTGTAGAAAATACAAAAAGAAGCCGTTAGATTTTTTCCTACGCCTAAAATATCACAGTTCCACCGACACCAACTCCAATACCACAGCCCTAAAAATAGTAATAAAAACTGTGGATTAAAAAATATTAATATAAATAAATTGATGTTTCCAATTTTTCTTTTAAATATTATTTATGTTTTATATTAGTGGGGAAATAAACGACGTTAGTTCTTCATTTATGCAAATTAAATAAATATTAATTTTCTGGAGTAATTTTTAAATAAAAAAATAATTTAAATAAAGGCTCACATTAACGGCATATCGCGATGTATTTATCCGTTCAAAATCCATACCACATACTGATAAAAATAAAACACCAATTAATAATCTCTTACTGCGGTGATGTATCGGAGGCTTCCACTAGAAATATGTTCGCTTGTCTTGGATAAAAATATTTTGTAACAAATGCCATATAAAACAGTGGCTGTTCAATGTGGTGGAAAGTTTTCGATAACTCCTCCGCCTAATTTAAAAATATATTATATTATTATATACTTGATTAAATTTTTTGTAACTTATATTTATCGTATAACTATTTAATATATCAGAAGCTACTCATCAATATATGAAAAAAGTTGAAATAAATTGTGGACTTTTTCAAGCCAGTTGGAATCTAATTTGCTCTGAACTATAATCCAATAAGCAAGAAATAATGAAATAAGTTTAATTGATATTTTCGACTGATGGTGCTTGATGGAAATTGGTTTTAAATTCTGAATTATTTAAAACTGGTAAACTTCCATATGTGATGGATGGATGATTCCACATATGGAAGTTTACCAATTTTAAATAATTCAGAATTTGAAATAAGTTTAGTGAACTAATGCAAAATAAATAATCGACCATGGAAAACAAGGACGTCACCCTCAATTTTTCAACATAGATTTTATTTGATAGTTAGAGTGTGAATAAAGAATAATAAACGATCCATCTTAAGGATGTAAGTTGAAAATGCCGAATTAGTGTCTAAATTTAGCATTTAAGTGTGAAAAAAGGATGGCCTGTGAAATTTTCGAACTGGAAAAACGACTTTTAACTAATTAATTTTATTGGTTTTACTTAAATATCGTATTAAATTAATATTATATTCAGTAAATACAACATTGGTTTTAGTCTTCATGAACTTTAAGGTTGTGGATATGTTGTGTTTCGGCTTTGGTTCCAAATAATAAAACTAAACATTTTTGTGTCTCTTGTAACTGTGGGTTACGTCCTTTTTCCTTACCACAGTGGATATGCATTGATATATTGAGAGAGTATTAAACTGATATTTTTCTTAATACATGGACGTTTACCAAATAAAATCTACGTAATTTTCATCAGATTTAAACCAAACTAAAGGTTTAAATCTTGGAGTTTCTTCTTCTTCAATATTCGCTCCTTAAGTGGAGCATATGTACACTACGTAGCGCGTTAAGTGAATTTCTATCTTGGCTAACGATACGTTTTTTTGAATATGTCTATTAATTACCACACATTATATTTTGCATATAAAATTAAGACGTTATTTAACGTATTCATAATATATTTACATAGTTGAAACGCACATTACAAGAGCAAAGATTTTTTTATGAAATAGAAATGTTTAAATCGAGTTATAATGAAGACAAACATACAAGATGAATAAAAGGTGCCCTGAATTGATTCCATATAAAAAACAAACAGGGTCTTATTTAAAGTGTACAAGGACCAAATGCAGGGCTTTTATTAGCGCTACTACTGGACGCAATAATATTATGATTTGAGAATGTTCGGAACATACACAGGTGCTTATTATGAATGAATAAGATCCTTTCAAAACCATACAAAAATTAATTCTATTTATACTATAATTACGTAAATTAAGTATAACGTGTTTTAATATTTCTGAATTTTGCGCCCTTCAATGTGTGCGCAGATATCTTGCGATCAGTTGTCATGGAACCAACTAAAACAAATATCCAAAAAATGTCAAGTTAAGTGCTTACGCCATTCCTATTGCTTAAAATGTAGCATTTAAATGTGTTTACTTTAAATTTTTATTCTAATTTGGCTGATTTGTTTGTTAGAAAATGTCTGGGACTCCAAGCTATACAAGGTTAAACCAAATGCCGCCTGTTCAATGCGTGCATTCTGTCAGTGCTGTTCTATGATTGCAAAACGTGCCACTCAACAACGGCCCAAAACAACCGTATTCTAAGCTTTGATAACAAGTGCCTGCGGTAGATTTTGGGGATACGGTGGTATGACTTATTTCGTAATGAGAAGATAAGAGAACGGACCATGCGGCCACTTATCACAGACAAAGTGAAGCTGTGACGCTGGACCTAGCTTGGCCACATATTGCGGTTGCCTTAAAAGAGCCTGAACCTGACCTGCCTATTCTTCAAACCGATTCATTATCGGCGTCCCGGAAAACCGCTAAATACTATTTGTAGAATTAATATATTCGGTGAAGTTACGGGATGCAGGTATGGCCTAGGACGCAAGAATACTGGCGGGCGACAGGGATTCTTAGATGCAACACGTGGTGTCCATATTCTCCACTTAAGAAAGAAGAAACTTAGTGCATGTGAAAAATAAGAAGAAAAAGAAGATTTCTTTTTAAATCAATAGTTAAAATAAGTTGATTTCAGAAAATTTAGTTAAAAAAGTATTGCTAAGCAACCAATTCTCCTGAAAATAATCTGTAAATTTAAGGCTTCATACAGTGGAAATTTCCAAGTAAATAAAGTAAAAAAAGGTTATACTAAGTAGAGATCACCTGGCTAAGTTGGTAAGCACACATACTTTATATTTCTTAAAGTCTTGGGTTCAAATATTTGAGTGGCACTAAAATTACATGCAAATATATACATGATTGCAGCCTTAATAAATTGGGTGAACTTTCCGTCAGTGAATTGCAGCGAGTGAACTTTCCAGATACTGTAGACATGGTAATAAGCTTTGCAGAATGTAGTTCACCACTGTTATTAATGAAGAGTATCTACTAATAAAAAAATGAACTTTAATTGATGCTTATGTCTGTGTGCTTTCGAAATATTGGCTCGATTGAGTAAAGTCAAAGATTCTCAAAATGTTTCGTCGGTTCGCACCCCTCGATAAATTCTCTTATTCTATGGACAAGTACTTATTGAACATTGAATAAAGGAGCTTCTGTGGATCGCGGGTGGTCTGCCGGTCGACTGACACTATCAATAATATTAATATTAATAATAATAATGCGTTGAATTAATGTCCGGCTGAGAGCTGAGATACCCTACAGGACCGAACTTAGAAATAATAAATAAACGTTTATTTATTTTTGAGGAAAGCTTCTAAATATATTTGCAGCAATGATATTTTAAATAAAATTTATATTTAGATCCCAAAGAGCATATAACACAAAATTTGCAAAAGAATATTTTTTCCCCCACAAATCTTAAATTCTAATAATGTTTGGGTATTTTTTAATATTCGACAAAATTGGATTTAATATTTAAATATGATTATCGTTAAGTGGGATTTCATAGCTTGGTTAAATTATGCTGTGCTGCATGACTTGAAGACTTCCAATATTACCTGCATCTTCTTCTAACTTTCTAAAAAAAATTCCGATACTATACAGAGTATTTTTTTTTCATAATGTCTACTTTAAAAATGGAGCATAAAGGTTATCAATAATGTGAAGATGACCACTCAAGCAATAGAGTATATGAATTTCTATATTGTCATAGCTTATTTCTGACATATTTCAATTTACAAATAAAATATTGTTACTCAATTTATTTATTTACTTTATACATGTTGTAATATCACAAATTATAAGTTTAATA
>JAGVSQ010015169.1:0-10279 GCA_022683975.1 Rhyacophila evoluta
TCTTCAGGCTACATTATATGTGGGCGGTGAGCGAACATATAACATACTAGATGTATTGAAGTTAAATCGCACATTATATCAGTACACACATAAAGAATTACTCAAAGATTAATATTACGTCCTATTTTAGTCTAGACTGAATGGTCCCATTTGTCATAAAAATCATTTATGACAATATTCCCAATTGAAATTAATACAAATTTTTTTAGAAATCTTTTGATTAATGATTAATTAACCATTTCAAATTCACAAAATTCTTAATTGTTTTTATTCCGGCTTGAAACCCTGAAATTTATTATTTATTTGATTTGCTATAATATAATATGTTTTTGATTAAAAATGATTCTTATTTCAATGTTTATTCAATAAGAAAATGATATAGTACTATTAACTATTAAATAAAATAAAATAACTAAATGTTATTCTCATTTTAAAAAATAAAAAAAATCATTAAATTCAAAATAGGAATTACTTAGGTATTAAAACCTTTTTGTTAGTGAAACAACATTATTATTCTAAACTCACTAGCATTAGAATCCCTATTCTAATTTAAAAAAATTGAACTTCTTTATGAGTGATATGATGTTATTTTAAATAATTTGATTCCAAATTTCAATTTTAAACCCATAAAAATTCTTCCTCAGCGATAAAATGTTATTTTGAATAAAAAAATAGTATAAATTGGATTGAATCCTGATTTACTGCACGCAATAACTTTTAATAGATCAACTAACAATACTATTGGTTAAATCGAATTGAAATAATAAGTGAAATGTAATAACATGTCAAAAATCTCTTACCGCAGCATCGGCAGTCACGCTGATTTATGAGAGATCTTCGACAAAAATACCCGAAAGAGGATATCCGATCGTCGCGCATGAGGGGATACTGGGGTGAAATGTGTCCAGCGAAAAGTCTAACGATAATCTCTCGAAAACTTTTGCGACATACGAGAGGAGCTAAGTCGTGTCTGCGCTTTCGCATTTTTCATAACGCTATTCAGAATTTCCGCATACGGAACCCCGTTACATGATACATAAATTCACCCATTGCACCCATACTGTGTGAATATTTGTTCGAAGGTTTTTTTTTTTTTTACTTTTGATGTTATTATTTATGTCTTTATAGTATGTTATTCGTCCAATATGACATCGTTGTGATCTGCTTTTAAACATATAAGATTATTTACAAATATATTTTTGGTGGAATTTGTAGTATAGTTCAATGATCCCACTAATATAAATATACTTAATATATTTCTATAAATTCTGTAATAAAAACCCGTTCATACTTTGATTGACTTGTAGTTTTTCAAAATTCTATCGAGCTATTAAGTATTTTTTATAAAGATAAACATTTTATTATTTTTATACATACCACCTTATTTATTGATCTTGTGCGGAATTTAAAAAATAGAAGCAGGTGCAAATGATCCTTAGCATCCTTTCTCACTTCTCTCAAATCGTTATTAATCATTCAACGGGTTAACATAAATATTTCATAATTTTCAATAGTTATAATTATAAACTCGTTACAGCTGATTATATAGTCTAATTATGTAATTATTTTCATCAATTTTGAATTTTACCGATAAGTGTAATTTATTCCACTTACCAATATAATTATACTTAAAACAATTTGTTTGTTGTTATTGGTTAAAACAAATGATTTTTTTTTATAAAGTTCAGAATTGTTTGAGCAACGACGCAGTGGCGTACTACACTTGACACTTTTCCATACTAAATTGCGAAAATCGTCATCGTTATTTATGAAGGTAGCGCAGGACTGTAAGACAAAAATTCAAGTAACTAACGAGGAGATGACGATACGCGAAAGTTATTAAAAATCAATTAATAAATAGCGAAGCTGATGGCTTAGCAATTTTGCTACTCTCCCATACAGAGTGACCGTTTTGAGCTTTTTTTTTATTTATAAACGGATCGTAATAGTGTCTTTAAAAGAAATGAAGCTTCCGAATAGGTGAACATAAATCATTGCATTTTTTAAGGCAAATATTAATGCTTAATTAGTTCGTTATACCGTATTAAAAACGTATTTTGTTTTAGTGTGATAATATCATATTACATATATAGCTAAAAAACTTGTTGAAGCGTTAAATTATAATTAAACGTAATCGTTCAACTATGCCGAAATTATGTTTAATAAAATCCCTTTTAAGGCTCCGTTTTCTATTTGAAGTTAATAAAATTTCACTGCATTACGATTCTAAAAAAATCATTTTAATCGAATCATTCATTCGAGTCAATGGGTTCGCTGAGAGCCGATCCTTTGCGGCTATGGGCGTTTGATGCAAAGCAGATTGGCTGTACGAAGTAATCAAATAAGCAATCACAGTTCACAATCACAGAGTACTCAACGAACTTAATTAACTAACACCTCGAGGGATAATTCTAATTTGTATCTGTCTAATCATTAGCGTCTATTAAATCTACTAAAAAATTCTTTCTAATGATCAGCCAAAGCTCAAAATTATTATTACCTCCTGAAAAATTTAAGCTTTCATTTAAACTCACCTTTACTTAACGCGGTATCTATTATTTATGTGCTGACGTAAGTTGCTTCTGCAAAAAGTAATAGAATTCACTTCATGTTTTTCGTTGTATATTTTGAATAATTCTGTCAGTTATCTTTCCAATCGCTTAATAATAGTTAGGCTTCTAATAGAAAAACACATTTAGGTAATTTACAATTATTTTTACAATATTATGAAGATATAGAAATGAATATAAGTATTTATATAGTTTAAAAACGCTTATAAAATATAAGACATAAACATGCTAGCAAAAAATCTCCGACGTTCGTTGAATATAATATAAATAAATTTCAATTTCTGCATATTTCCTGGCAGCTTAATAGCATCTTGAAGCCTGGCTTACTATTACTTGTTGATGGTAATCAGTTTTCCAAAGTCCAATTTTTTGACGTCTTTTTTGGCTAGCTATCCACGGCGCAATAAACAACAATAAACAGGTTTGGCGTCACATATTCACTCTTTAAATGCTCGGTAGCAAATATACGCGTATAAATCAACTGACAAAATGAAACCCTAGACATTTATCCTCATATGTTTCATATAGACAAGTTTTATATGTATCGTAAAATGTCTGGCAAACTATGAATAGTTTGACTCTTCACGTCGTCTCTGCCTGGTCGTCTGTTATCGAAGTACTTCGTACTAATGATAAAAGTATCAGCTTATTTGTCAAGGTTATTTGGATGACAACAGTAAATTGGATCTTAAAATATTTAGTGACGTATTTAACAATATATTAATTATAACTTATAAAACATCTTGTTAATATATCTGTAGTTTATTATCAGCTTATGTGCACACTATTTCAAGATTTCCTGTTATTCCTTAAACAGATTATTCTTGGCTTTACAAAATTTCTGTCGCTTACCATTTTTCTTTACGCATCGGAGAAATATAATGAACCGTCTTCTATAATAATCTGAATCCGTAAATAAGGACATAAAGTGAGAAGACGTGAATAAGTTACGATGGTGTAGTCGATTTCGGAGGAAGGCTATCTGATCTGACCGCCTTAAAAACGACAATGACGCATCGGACCTCCCTCTCTTTCCTTGCCGAATTAAAGTTTTGCGTTTTACGACTATCGATGTCTATAAAAGCTCTGACCATTTCCAATTACCGACTTTTCTTCGCACAGTGTAAAGCTCGACGCATATAGTCAAGCTAAGATAGAAGGACATATCACCGGCTGTCTATGCTAGTAAACACAAAAAAATGTATAACATCAAAATTAATAATGTACCATATTGACAATAAGTAATCATTTTTCCATCGTATTCACTTCTAATGCGGAACTTTCAGATATTCGTTTGATTCAGTAGATATCCAGATTTTTATGTACAACAGCGTTAATCTAAACTCCCTCTCCCACACGTGGAAGATATGAATAACCATGACAATCATTATGAATACGTCTTTATAAAGTGTATTTATCATTTTATGATATGATATTATGCTGGTTATATTATAACGGTTGAAAGAGAGCTTCTCAAGTTGCTTCGATTATTTTCTATTTATAATTCTATAGATCTTAACAAATAAGCGAGAAGCATTTTTTTGTAATCAGTGTCTGAAATGATTTCTTTAATTGAGTAAACATTTGAACAATTTTAAATGTATCATCAGAATATTTAGCATTAATTTTTTTTCTTTACCTGAAGAACAAATATTGCTGACATGCAGAAATTTTAAGGTAATAACTGCAAAGACAATGTTGTATAACCCAAAACATTGTCTTTGGTTCCGATGTTTCTCGTGATGTTGTAGATGTTCAATCACTCACTCTAATCCTCTAATGCATTCCATTCAAGATATTTTGCGATGGTATGCGACAAAAAAATATGAAAATATTGTGTCTATAATAATACATTAAATATTTGCTCCATAAAAACTCCCTAGCGTATTTCAATTCCTTTTTAAAACCTTGCAATAGACGCGTCATCGTCACGTCATTATGTTCTTGCCAACAAGGTTTCATTGTAATAATAGTAATAACAAAAGTATATGGTAAATATCACTCACCCTTTTGATACTCATTAGATAGTAGCTATCAAATAAGCTCCCAGAAACAGGGTCTCTCGGGAATGGCGAGCTTTTGAAGGCAGCGCGTGTCACATCAAATCGACGTGAACGAATGTAATGTTTCAAATGCATTCATGTCTTTCTTCGATTTCATTCTTTTAAACTGAAACGTTTTGAACAAGAGCTAATATAATTTGGATTCGACAGCCTTCCTCCTCGGAGCTTTTTGAAGAAAAAAAAAAACATCTCTTGGATTATTCGTAAATTGTATACTTCCTGATACATTGTCGGAATAATCACTAACGGAAAATATCTTCTCTTATGTTATATTGTACAGTTTATAAAAAAAAATAGATAAATTAGTCAGTTTCATTTGTTGTTATTTGTTAAAGCACAACACAAATCGAGCTTCTAGCCTCTTCTACGATTTTCTTAAAAGTTACCTGAAATTCTAATATCATTTACAATTCTATAAAAAAGAGTTACAACACTTGTTTATACCCATTCTCATAGTCAACATTTGTTTATATGATGGCAGCACGTAGAACAAGCACTTAAGCAAAACTTTTCAGTATTAGTTATCATTTGAGTATACTTTCACCTCTACGTTATAGAGTTATATAGAAATGTCTGCTATACTAAATGCAATCTTCAATGACATTATCCGTTGTTTATACTACTCCTCAGTTACGAGTATTAAAATGGAATAGGTTTAAATATCGTGTTGGTATGCTATACGTACATCAGATATGTTGGACAACTCGTTATTTGATTATTAAGCATATTGAGAAAATTCTTAATTTTTTATGAATATCGTTAAAGGCGTCGAAATTGTCCTTACTCTTTGCTAGATCCTTTCTCTACAGAAGTGCGTTGTTTATTGTCATTTTTTTATTCATATGCAAAATTGCCTATTTGGTTATTCAGGTTTTCGTCAATCGTATTATATTATATGACAGTAATAATGGTTAGAACAAAAGACTAATAAAAACTTTTTTTGGTTATCAAGATATCTACAGAATTGATCAGTCGAACATTATGCGTCGTATAATTTTTCCAGGAAAACTACCAATTACAGAATCTGATATAGGAAAAGGAAACTCATAATGATCATTACGGACCAATGAGTCAGCTTTTTCTTTTGGGCAATCGAAATCAAATTGAGTATGGATCATAAGTTCAGCGATAACTCTGGAATAATAATATTAATAATAATTCTATTCATTCAGATTGGAAAAAAACGAATAAATTATGTTCAAAATAATGAATACGTCAGCAAAATCAACTATGAAAAAGCTGCCTCTTTAATGTTTTATATTCATAGTTACACTATAAAATCTGATGCATTGTAGCGAACCACAAGCCTTATTTTCAATGTTTCCCAATAGTCAAGTCAAGATTTCATTACAATTTCAGCTTCAAAAGTGGAGCTTATGAATCCACATAATATAAATATACGCACTCTATAAATGGAATATAGGTATATCCGCAAAGTGAATATATGTTATTTTCCACGTGAATCAGTTGTCAACCATTAGGCATGTAGTCTTGGGTCTTTGAATTAAAAAAAAAATCCTTAGCAGTTGTGAGATTCGAGTCCGCAACCTCAGCCACTGAAGCGTGCGTGTTTACGTTTCGGCTGCCGGCGGGATGATTTAGTAAAAATAGAAAATACAAATATACAATTTTATGAAGATAAGGTTCGTGCATTATAAGGTGCATGCAAAATTGAGATATTCGGCTCTTAGGATTACTCTTGGCAGCTTATATTTAATTTTGATTTTATTGGTATACTATGTAACTGATATTGAAAGATGAAGGAGTGTAAATCAAGTAAAGGAAGATCTCGCGATATTTTCAATTGATGTAAAAACCGTGTTTTTTTATTTTTATACAGCGAATGTCGTAATTTACATGAAAGTGCGCGTCGTTTTCGCAGAAAAAAAAGAAAGGAAAAACACAAATATATGAAAGAGAAAAACTCTTATAATAGCGCGTAGGATGATAAAACCGCGGAGATATCGGTAAAGTTACAACTTTGTGATTACAATGAAAAAGTTATACATCCTGATTGTTGAAGAATGCTGACTGTTGACAACTCTGGCGTACATAACACCCGGTGGTCGGTCGATATCGCAAGTTTTATGGGGTTTTTGGTGCGTATTATTTAACCTGTCGACGCCAAACCCCAAACTATCGCACTACGTTGAAATTACAATAATTACCGGACAAGGGATATTGTATGTTATCTTTTATTCTTAATAATGATAAAACAACTGAAAAAACATTTAGATAATTCTCTATTTATAATCGATTTGTAGTTTTCTCAAACAACTATTAACGCAATTTACAGTCAATTAGCTTCATTACTTTCTTATAATATAAAAAAACTTAATCGCTTGTGAGAGTACTTTGTATTGTTCCGAATATTCAGTAATGTTCCATCTATGTTTTTTTCTCGTCAGAAAGAGGGCTAAATTTTTTTCGAAATCCGATTGAAGTATCAATATTTAAAACAATATTAATTTTAAATAAAATATAATAACTTTTGGATTCTAGCAATAATCATGAAACTATTTACTGTTTTCAATAGTTTTTTAATAATATTTGTCGGCCATATATTACCTATTCCTTTAAGACGGTAATATTCCTATACGCTCTATTGGCTTTTGTGCAGTTGTAATAGCGGTACGGCTGTGAATTTTCGTTGAATGTGGTAAAAGGAAATTACATTTAAAAAATCATGTACACGGAGTTTTCATTTATTATACATGTGTTATATAATGTTTTTAACGTTCGAATAGATATGGCTCACGAAGAAGGATAAATGATAGACGACGTTTCTGTTATAATAGCTTACATTAAGTAAATAATATAAGAACGATTTACAACTTAAGAAAGTACACCAAGTCAGTATTCACTTAATATTAACGTAGCCGTAACACCTGTCTGAAGTCGCATCACTTTGGTGAAATATGTCGACGCCCAAAGCAATTCCATTAAACATACCCATTGTTTGTCGTATAGTCACTTCTACAGTCTTATCTCATAATATTAATTTATGATATAATAGAGGAAGAGAAAAGATCGCCCTATTTTGCAAACGCCTGACGACCGTTTTTGTATTTACGAGGACATATGGGTGAATTTGGTATTAATAATCGGCTTAAAAATTGGTAAGATATTACGATGTAAATTTAGTTAGAACGCGTATTATCGAGTTATCACAAGCTAAAAAATCTTGGTAAAAAATAATAAAACTTTATTTGTGAAATAATTATTTTTTATAGATAACTTGTTTAATTTTGGAATTGACAGTTTTCAGTGATTATGTTTCGTAACCATCTACTGATTAGATTTACACTCTATCCGCCGTCGGGTGCTTCAGTACGCTTTATGGGCCGTAAGCCGTAACCCTTACGAGATGTCCGTATGTTTAAGTTGATCGTTAGTCCCGGCTAAACCCTCGCTAGAGGTCGCAGACGTGTTAGGGGCGAACGGGAACCCACCCTTTAAAGTGCGTAACCGTTTCATTACACGTCGACAGCTAACTTCCACATTAATGACACATTTTGATTTCATCTTGAGAGTTATGTGTTTTCGATATTAGATAATCAAACTTTCATTAGATTAACATAATTATAAATATTTACAAAGTATTGTATGCGTGCCCTTCATAGTCAGGGGGTCGACGTGCGAGCTTCAGATTTGGAGAATGCAGATTCGATTCGCCCAAAGCAGCTGGAATTATAATTATTTAAAAAATACACGATCATGTTATTTATCACTTTGTATTCATCAAAATTTTACGAGTGCATTTCGTTAATTGTCAAAACTGATTATCTCTTTTTACTGTACACAATGTAATATCTTGTCCGCCTTATATTCTACTTAATATATTGTGTTTCAAATATTTTTTTTCTGCTTATGAGTGTACGTAATAAAGAACCGATGGAAAACTTTTAAGTAATTTAATATCTTTTCTGGTCGGTCCCGGTAGCTTAGCGTGCGCGCATCTGAGCTTAGAGATCGCAAGTTCAATTCCCACAGCTACTGGATTAAAACAAAATCCAAGACTACATGCCCAGTATGTTGAGCGATTGGACAAAACCGATCTGTCGAGACGTATTTTCAAATTGTCGAGATCACATACCTCATTTTTGTAGCGGAAATCTTCACTAGTCTCTAGATTGTAATTTTTAATGTATGGTCAACATATAAACTTACTGTTTTACATAGTATAATTAGTTATGCCGACAAATTAGTAGGATTTCTAAATAGAGTGTGGAAAATCAACGGTTTATTAAAAAAAGAGATGAAACTGAGGGTCAGATGTGATTTGCTTTTCTAATGGCCGAAGCAGTTGGCAGTCAAAGTTGAAGTCTGTGATTATCCTGCTTCTTCCTCTGCTTCTGAAAGCAGTATCAGTAAGATCGGTGGAGTTAAATGATGCTGCCATGACGGGAGAATGCAAATAGTCTACCAAGTGAATGGGAATCTGGGAGCTGGCTATTTTTGTCCACACGAAAAGCTGATATGAATAAAGAAAAAAATCGAAGTTATTCATATATTTCAATCTTGTCTACCCTATATATAATGTGACTTATAAACCAATCATTTCTACACTAACATTTTAAATGGATAGTCAAGTAACAAATGCATCACAAACTTGGATAAGTAAATACTGCACAGGGATTAAGATATATAAACAATAATACTATACACGTTATATCTATCATTCCTTTAATTTTATTATAAGTTTTCATGAAACTGTTCGATACAATAAAGTTTAATAATCGGTTCACATGTCTTTAGTCATAAAGATGAATTAAATAATTAAATTTAATCATTTAAATAACTTATTTTACTGATTACATTAGATTATGGCATAGATAGTTTAAGTCATAAAAATGTGAATAGAATCTACAAAATTAAGCGTTCAATTTATTTTAACGGTCGTCGAAAGTAATTATATTCTCTGATTCACTTCTTTAGAGAGTTTATGAGAAGTAATAAAACTAATCAACACTATAATAATATAATTCTACATAAGAGGCATAAGCTACAACCAATATTCATCTTTCTTCGTATCCCATATGGGATGAAGATAGTTTTTATTGGGGTAACCCTTTATTATTTATGTAGTTTTCCATTAGGCGTTGTATTATTCAGATTTTATTGTATCAATTGAAGTTCTGGGTTTTTCACTTCCATAGTATAGAGTTAAAAGTATCAAATAAGTGTGTTATATGACAATTATCCCTCTGAAATCATCTGTGTAAATAATTCTTGAAAAACATACGAATACAAATTGATGAAATAATATATCTTAACTAACCTAACCTCAAGTAACCAACTTAAGAAGTGTAGCTTTTATGGAAATTTTATTTTAGAGAGATTATATGCGGTGGATTATGTAGAAGTGTATTGCTTTTTTGCTGGTAGAATCTAGAATTGGTTTCAATCCATATCCATCTATGTGATCGACAGAAACTGGCCTTTCACGGATATCAATGATGAGGAACCTATAAGTCTTCAACAAAAATACTTGCAAAACTCATATATCGTCAAAACTGTTGATAGCCAATATTTATAACTTGTCTTATAGTCCAATACATTAAATAACCTTAACCTTGCATAATCGTTAGATGTATGCATATGAAAATACGTAAAAATTATGTTATTTATATTTATATTTATTTA
>JAGVSQ010015170.1:0-10278 GCA_022683975.1 Rhyacophila evoluta
ATGTGTAGATCCATATGCTCCACGTTGGGAGCGAACATGGTATAAAAAAAAATATTGTTTACAAAATAGATAGCGTAAAAAACTAAGATTGTCATTATGCGCAGTAAAATTGTCAAATAATACAAAATTGAAATCTTACTTCATCCACCCTTTATTCAAAAAACCATTTATTATCATAAAAAAAATACAAATATGTAGTGCATTTTTAGTTAGCGAAACCCATTTAAAAACAATGTTTTTTTTTAAATATAAACACTAAAATATTATATTGCGTTTTTACTTATAAGCCAGTTGCTGGGTATAAAAAAATATAAAAACGGATATTAATTGCGGGTTGGAGGTTTTATTTTTATATCGCTTCATATATGGTTCAACATGATTATCCTAAGATTTCCCCCTCCGCCGGGGTGATCTTAGCCAGCTAGGTAGATAAAAGTAACCTAAACTGGGGCGTTTTCCAGTTTTTTCAAAATAATTCAAAAACGACGAATCAAATCAAAAAGTTGTTAATCAATAAGTTATAGAACGTAAAATTATGCATATAATAAGTACCAACATGATGTATTTTGGTCCAGTAGTATAATTACCAGCTCACTCCAAAGTTATACAAGTTCTTCATCTTCCTAAAGTCAACCTTCAATCGCAATTAATATCCGTTTCCACTACCCAGCAACTGGCTTATTACATTAAAATGATTGCGAAATGCGTGGTAATAACCAGTTTGTTCATCGCAAAAGAGTGTCTTGAAAAAAAGGATCAACGGCTTTTTATATGAACGACAAAATAAACTGAACAGTATTTTCCAAGTGATTTATAGAAGTATCAGATACTTCTTTAAAATGCTTATAAAAGGATATACAGTTGAAAATATGCAAAATATTATTCAATGAAAATAAAAAAACAAATGGTCCATTTTTTTGCTGATGCGCGCCTCCTACCTACAGCGCAGCACTGGCGAAGTCAGATACATTACTTTCTGGTACGCAGCAATATTACGAAGCCGTCATATAGTTCATTCCACTTTTAATAGACGATAATATATGTGTGAGTGATGTCAGTAATATGTACATATATTTATTGTGGGTATTAATATGCAAGATAATTTGAAACACATATTAGTATGATTGGCCGAATGGTTAACAAATAATGACGTATATACGACCTTGTAGGATTAGTGCGTTTTGAAACTTTTTAATAAATTTTTTTTGTTATATATATTTTGAATATGATTATTAAGTTGACTTAAAAGTATTGTTTTCGATGACGTAGTGAAATTTTGGATTTGGTTGTGGAATACTTCTATATTGACAGTAGAGAGAAAGGATGTCGGTCGTCCAATCTCAAAATCTAGTAAGTGTTTTAACACGACATATTAGGGATAATCCAAAAATAGGATCGTAAAAAATACTTACGAGTAATTTGGTTGTAAATTTCACGCAAAAAGTTGGTTGTAGTCTATGGATTTCTATTTCAGTATTGACAAAAAATTAAAAGTTTGTTATTTGCTAGGTTTTGAAATTGGGCAGCCGATGTTACTAAGCGCATTGGTTCTGATCCTGTTTCGTTCTGAGGGTTAGGTACGTGGGTTTGGAAAGATATTCTAGTTTAGCGATCGATTTTATTAATTTGCATTTAATATAAATTGTAAATAATTCTGTTCGAAATTCAAAAATCATGTGACTGTTCTAATATGGTATAGTAATTCTGTTTTTTTAATAATAATTCCTGCCTTCTTTTAGTTCAATTTGAATTTCGAACGCATGCGCTGCAAACTCGACGAGCACATGTTCAGCGCTCACGATGCGTCAGTGTTCGCGCCGGAGTCGTCGCGTGGTGACGTCTTGCGTTCGCTCGAGCCGTTTCACGTAGTGTTCTCGTCTGTCAATAATAATATACCCTTCGCGGTGCTACGCCCATCGAACTAAAAAGTAAAAAGATAAAAAAATATTACAACAGTGATCTTGTATATAATTTATTATACAACAGTGCACCGGATGGTTTATTAGAATAAAAAAGTAATGTGCTAAAAAGTGATTTAAAATAAACATTAAAGTGCATATAAATAATTCAATTATAAATTATAAAAAATTTAAAATAGGTTTGTTATACAGTACGTAATTTCAATGATTTTAATAACATCGTTTCAAAAAAAAAAAGTTTCAGTTGTTTTTAGAGTTGATTAAAAAGTTGACGTTATTCCGAAATGTTTCTTACAATAACAATTGACGCGGGAAATTAAATGGGAGGAAATTAATTATAAATGTTGCCATTTATAAAAAAAATAATTAAAAAAAAAACAAAAAAAGGCGTGGTGACACAAATAGTATTTTAAAAAGTAAATTTACATTCTACCCTTAAATGGAGGCATATCTTTTAATTAGTATTTATCTTTATCATTATTAAGTTACATTTTGAGATACGTCTAAATAGTTTCGGTGCACAGCGAAATGTATATGTCCAGCACACAATGTCTAGGATGCCGCACAATGCTAGGGACGTTACGACTTATTGTCTTATTTATATTTTAACTATCAATGCTTACAACATATTAGTATCATCTATCAATGTCAAAAATTTTCACGTCGAATTTTATAAATTAAATTAGTTTTACTAGATCTCTTTATATATATCTATATCTGTCTATATCTCTATATATATATTGTTATTACGAGACTCGATGCAACGCCCTAAAAATTTGTTCTTGTTACAACTAAGTTTAAACAAGCAAACGTTTATTTTAAGTATTCTAATATATGTTGAATAAATTTATTTCTTTGAAAGTGGAAAAATATTCACCGGTTGTGTATGTACATAAAAACGGTATAAGTAATGTATTTTTATTCTTTTGTAAATCGTCGAGCCCGCGTTATGCCGTGCAAAGTTTCAGTGTTATTTTTTTTTTCGTATTTTGTTGATTATCATCGTTCATGGTTTATTTGGGATTTGGCTTATTTTTGTTTTGTTTTACTCTTCAAAGTGACTTCGATATAAATGTAATGCGTTTTATAGAAATTCAAATCTATTTCATACACTAGTCGTCTGTTTTTCACTCATATTTTTTTAAGTATACAATATATAATATGTATTAAGTTAGAAACTGCAAAAAAAAGTATTCCTTTGGGTGGTGCCCTTTCAGTCCTAAAATTAGTTCGTATTCGAATTTTAAATGAATACATAATCTCCATTTTATAAATTCAAATGAAATAACGCTGGATGTTCGAAATTGAATTGAATAAATAATCCACCGTGTTCGAAATTCAAATGAATTATTTATTCGTAGGTACCATATTTATATCGATTATTCAGAACTAATAAATGTAAACTTGTATTTTTAAAATTTTCAAATAAAACAACATACGTTAATTATGCCCAACAAGACACATCAGTTAATCTAGTTTACATAGTTCATAAATCATAATAAAAGATTTCCGTAATTCACATGGATGTTCAACTCAAGTTTTTACGCTGTCGATAGCTTAAAACTTTTTTCATAGCGATGTAGTATCTGAAATATCATTTGACACTTTATTCTTATTCATAGAGACTATTAAAATAAGATTTGCCACTAATTTATATTACATAGGTGCGTGTGTATCTAAGTCGTTTTGCGTAACAAATCTGTACATTGTTAGCTTCAATGGTTGACATCGAGTCCTCGTAAATATAATAGCTTATAATACACCCGCACTGGTGGTTTGAACGCTTGTATGCAAAATGTACGTTTCGATACAAGACTTGTGTCATGATGTACATGACAATGCCATTGTTATGATATACATATAAAAAAAAACTACATTTTTCATATTATACATTAATATCGTAAATTATTTGCATTTTTAAACGATAGGGCGTTTTTACGTATGTTTACAGCGGCAGCAAGAAATGCAGTGCGTACACAACCTATTTTGATTTTAGTCGCTTAAAACTTTTTCGGACACACCCTGTTTCATCAACCGCCCTTGGGAATAATTTACGCAGTGCTTGGAGATTTCTTTTAAGTGTTATTTTATTGTTACTTGAGCTGATATGAGAAGTGAAAGATTTCAGCAACATTTTTTTATTAAATCTCCACATTTAACAATGTGTTAATAGTAAATTATAAATTAAAAATACTTACGTGTATTCCTTATTTGATTGTGTTTATTAGTAGTTGAGTGGATAGATTATTATTACAATATGAATTTATACTGTATTTAAATAATAGACAATAATTATTCAAATTCAGAAGCGCTTGTCGACAGCTGTATTATTTGTCGTAGATACCATTTTAAACTTTAATAAGATCGATTTATCATTTAAATATTGCTGCATTTATCAGTGGGCACACACGGTTGAATATGATTACATGCAATAATTTGTGACGCCTTGACGTATTGTGCGCAACTTGTAAATTTCATACTAGAGATTTACAATATGTTATTGATCATTTAAATTTTATTTAAGAACAATTGAATGAATTATAACGTAATATATAAATAAATTGTATCCATAAAAATTTATTTAGCTATCACACGATTATGAAGAATGTAATTGTATTGTACTGGCAGGAACCACTGCCCTTACGATATATTTATCATTTAGATAATATATGAAGATATTTACTTGGCATCATAAGACGCTCCAAGACCTTAGTTACATATTGTATACCATATAGATAATCTAATACAAAAAGATTATTATTATTACGGACCTACCATTGTGTCTGGTTCGAACGTGGAGTATATAGATCTCCAAATAACGATTTAATGTATTTTTTCACAACTATTGGTTGTCAAACAATCGCCCAACTTGCGCCATTGGCTACTATTTTTTAAATCCTCATACTTTATGTTTTTAAACGTGAATTTAGCACATTTATAAACTTTTATCCATGCTTTTTGCATTGATACCAAATTGGCTTGGATCAAACGAATACGTCGTGAAAATTTTCGCGAAATAAATTGGTACCAATTTCGTGATGTTCGAATTTCAAATATTCGAGGCTCTCGGTACTGATGTTAAAGACGTATTCGCGCCGAAAATTCAAATGAGCATTGTTTTTATATCACTCGTCAGTTATGTTTTACATACTGATATGTATATTTTATAATCTAGATTTTATTTTACCATAATTTAGCAAAAATTGAATCAGTAGAATGGTTTTTTGCTTAAAACATATTTATACGAATTATATTGAATCGAATTTACGTCATACTTGATCGCACAGTGATCTGGCTATCAACTCGTTTATAAAATAAGAAGTACACAGAATTTATTATTCATATTGTTTTTTTGGGTTGTCTCCACAGTCCACTGCAAATTTAATTGTGTGCCTACTTACTGATTGCAATCAACGATCGAATGAGATACTACGGTACTATATTGGAAGGTATCTTGGTTACACCACAGTATACGCCTGAAAGTGTCATCAACCATGCTACAGTAATTGTCAGTATTAGTATAATGCAAACTATATAAATATATAAATATCTGTTTTGATATTTATATTTTTTATAAATGGTTACATATTAAATCTTACTAAACACAGCTAACAATGGAATCTCATAATATTTACTTTTTCATTCGGATATTGTATTTTATTTTATCAGCAGCTTCTTATCTTTTTTTTATCAGTAAGTTTGTCATATACATTCTTTTTTATCAGTAGATAATCATGTTATCAGTCTAAGCCGCATTGTCATTGTACATAGTTATATAATATACACATACAAAATTCAATATTACACGTTTTTCTTTGTGAACTCATATTATACTCAATAATTAATGTTATACTCAGTAGTAGTAACTAAACATATCGCTGGCTGTTGGTCATTTTCAGTTTCAGGGCGAATATTCCAATTTATACATACAAATTACTAGTTTTATTACCCGGATTTTTCTGGGATAGATTCATTCTCTAGTTTTTTATGTAAATTAATTTTATTGATCCTATTAGAATTTTATTTTCAAATAATGTTTTTAGTCTCCTGTTGATTATCAGTGACGATGTTAAAAGTTGAAAGTAAATATTTGACCTAGAAATGGCAGTCGAAATGACATATTGAAGTTTTACACGTTACCAGTTATTCTTTGCGAGGAGTTCTTGTGACAGACATACGCATGTATTTTATGATTTATAGTGTGTATTGACCGCGTTCGGTTGTATGAGCATAACGTAAAAGAAGTATATTCTCTTTAATAAAAACTATTCTTTATGGTAAGAAATCTACGTATATTAATTCGTATCAGGCTAAGTATAAACCATACTTACTTGCAATGAAGTCTTGACTGTAAATAAATACATAAAAAATAAAATAAGGCGTGTCAGCGCATTGCTAGAATACAATAAAGTTTACAATATTTTGGACAGTGAGAAAATAACATAGCCTTGTAAATAATGCGGTCTCGGAATGATTACTTCAATTATCTACCCGACTCTTTTTGGTATTGAATTTAATAACCTGTTTGAAAATGTCCGATTCAATGATTTAAATATGTATTTTATTTGTGATATTATTTTCTCGCATCAGTGACGCAACAGCCGCCGATATATATCGCGCAAAGTGGAAATCGATCCATTTAACCATCAGCAGCTTATAATGTGTCGTCAATTTGACAACAGTGTTTTATGAACTGGCGAGAATGTAGACACGTCTTTGATTGACAGTTACAGTGGTGTTCAATTAGGAAATAAAATCTTTAACATCGCATCTAAATGTGTGGCAGAGGATACATCCTCTAGTGAGACGTGAGTGTGTGAAAGTATGGATGAATAGCAGCGGGTCGGTTTTGTTTTGTTGATGGTGAACGAAGTGTCAAGAGGCGGGCTGATGCTTGGCCAGGGGGGCGATCTGATGATCATGGATCACGAAGTGAGATTCGCGGCCCAATGTCTGCTGGCTTTGTCCGCAGGTCGCGGTAATGCTCCTTTGGAAGCGCCAAGCTACACTGTCGCTCGAATTCTAGCCGGATTCCAAGAATTGAAAGAAGAGGAGTGGCAAAATGAAAGAGAAGCCGAAGAAGAGCAGTGGAACACTAGCATACATCATCAGCGCCAACAGTGGAATGTCGGAAACAATCATGAGAGTAGTGAAAGATTGAGAGAGTACGACGAAGAACTGAATAGAAATGATGACAGCACTGATAGTATGCACGTTGAGGACGTCGCATACAGAAAAGAAGGAAAAGAGATTGAACGCCAAATGATTGTACAAAAAGATGTGCCAAATTATGGAAAAATGCTCACACCCGATCTTTCAGATGATAATAATATCGATGAAAGAATTTCTAGTGATGCAAATTTTTCAAATGTTTATCCAAAACAGGAAGAGGAAGAAGAGATAGCTTACCAAAAAGGCGAAGTTCACGAAGTGAAAAAGGAAGAGCCAAATGAAAAAGTTTGGGGAATGAACGAGAGAAGTGGTGAAGACGACCATGAAATGGATGTTAAATCAGAACCTCGGGGAAGAGAAATCAAGGAAGAGTTGAAGGACAGGGGGCAAGGAAGAGAGGTGAAACGACGTGCGGCCCTTGGACCAAGGGCTGCCTTGGCGCCAAGAAATGGAGACCGCGTTCCTCCGCATAAAACACATCGCTGCTTGTATACAGGATGCGACAAGCTGTACGGGAAGAGTTCTCATCTGAAGGCGCATTTGCGGACTCATACAGGTAAGACATTTCTATACTCTTCAATTAATAACCAAATAAATCACAGATTTTTTTATAAAACTTAAACTTCTTTTAGATTCAAAATTTTATAGTAGTATTAGTAGTTAGTATAAAGCTCATGCGGATAGCTTAATTGTTAGTTATATATTAAAAAAATGAAAATACGTTTGACAAATTAAAATTCAATATTATAACGCACAAACTATAAAAAATCAAATAATACTTCTTCAACTCTAAATTGTGCGCCACAACAGACAGGCTAATAACCAATGTCCACAAACGTAATGTTAGGTGGTATGATTTATCAAATATTGTTTATTAAATCCTGAAGAAAAGTGTCGAAAATCTCATTACGAATACGATTTAAAAGCAATTTATTAAAATGAAATATTATTCAGAAAAAATATTTAAGATACTGTCTGACCGATAGTCTCTTATACTGACGATGTTATTTTTCCTGTAGAGATAAATACCCTGATAAATTTCGCTTGTATCAATTTGTTTGTAAAAAAAGTGCTTCCCGAAATAATATGACGTTTCCCAAGCAATCTTTTACTAAGCCGGCATAAAATATTAAGTGCCCACAGGAAAACATTTCAATTCCTGTTTTACGACGAAAATCTATGCGTGTATTAACCCAGTACACTCCTCGTAACAACGCTAAAGAGACGCACTTGGCAATAAAGGATATAATAAATAAAAGCACACATTGTCTACACATTTTGTAAATATTTCATGTTATAGAAAATATTTGTGTAGACTCTTATATATATATATATATATATATATGATATAATTAGTAAAGGTGTATCCACATTATTTTTATTATGATTCATAATTAAATCAGCCACAGGTGATAAGTAAGATAAGAGCTTCAAATTTGCTAAAGTTAGCTACTTATTATTTGTTCTAAACAATTTACTTTTGTATGATTGACATCAAAACGGATTAAATTTTACTTTGTTCTCGACATCATTTATGCGATATTAAGTATATTGTGGGAGGGTTTTCAATATACCAAAATTAGATGAGCCGTTTTTTAGATATTTTAATTGATTTAAATAAATATATAATATTATACTCAAACACTTAACAAACAGCATATATATGTGTACATACAAGTGTGTAGAATTTCGACCGACTTACAGAATCAACTATGCAATAATACATTGTTATTCATCTCGCTAATAAAATTGTTAGTATAGATTTGCTGTAATTCCATAAAAACTTCACGTATGTCGTCACTAATTAATTTTCCGAGTAGGGTAGAGATTAGCGAACGCGCCTCCCAATTTGGAGAATGCGAATTCGATTCCCATATTTGTCAGATTTAAATAATACAAAAATGCAGGATTGGATGGCCATAAGGCTGAGCAATTATCTAACAAAAAAATGCCGTGAAAAGTAATCTGTCTTCACTTTGCGGACTTCCATATATTCCACTTTCGCAGTGGATATCTACACAATGTGAAAATTTATATGCTCCACTTTCAGAGCGAACATGGTAAAAAAAGTTACTAGTCATTTTATAATTAATATTTTCGACTGATGGCGCTTGATGAAAGTTTACCAGTTTTAAATAATTCAGAATTTTTACTAGTCATTATATATATACTCGTAGTGTCATGTATCTATAAAAACGCACTTGAAAAAGCTTAATCCATATAGTAATGTATGAACAGTGGGAACTAATTGCATGGAGAAATCTTTCAATCAAATTAAATTTAACGTCAGACAATTATAAATATATCGTATTGCTGCTATTTTTAGTATCCTAATATTGTTAAGACGAAATATAATTTTCATAATGGAACAATTTTAATTTAAAGATAACTTCAGTTCAAAATTTAAAAACTGTATACTCACGAGGCTTTATTTAATAATATCCTAAAGCTTCTTCGTTTAAAATTTTTGAAAATGGAACATGTTCGATAAGGTTGAATAAATAAAGCGGGCATTTCGTAAAGAAGCCGTGTCGTCAAATTCACTGACTCGTACGTTATTCGCGTCAGTGAGTAGGCGCGTTATTGTCATATTCTAAACTCAAGATCCTCTTATCGTCTCTAATCTCCGCTGATACACATAATCGATCAGCGACCCAATTTTTCGTTCTTTCTCCCTTTCGCGGCATTGTCACATCACATGGGTGTTTATTCTTAACTTGTCCGACCTGGCACACGTCTAATGCGACGTCACTCGAGTCATTGACCTAACTCTGAGTGTGCGATGGTAGCCTTTGAACCTTCAGCCCTTCGGAATGAAAGTGTTGTGTCCGCGAGGCATCGCGGCAATTTGGAGAGCGTCGTCGAATAAGATTTTATCGATTAGTGTTGCTCGTTATATTTAGAAAACTCAATTTGGCCCGACTGCAAATCATTAGGAGCGGTTGTTGAAAACTATTTGAGGACCATCAAAAAACAGACAGATGTTTTTGTAACTAAATTGGCAAAATAAAGTCTTTCATTTCCACAAAAATGTAAAAAGCAGAATTAAAATAATTTCTTAACTTATAAAACAAGAAAACACATTTGCAGTGGTGAAAAATCAAATGCATACATTGGATATAGATATATATTTATGGTTCCATGACAACTGCACACATGACATCTGCGCACACATTGAAGTGCTCAC
>JAGVSQ010015172.1:0-10276 GCA_022683975.1 Rhyacophila evoluta
GATATCTTCACACTGTGCAGATCCATATGCTCCACGTTGGGAGCGAACATGGTATTAAAAATACTTGCAACTTATCAATAAAAATTGAAGTAATTTGAACTTATAAACTTATTATTTAAGGGAAAAAATACGTAAACTATATAGTTGTATTTCCGATTCATTTTAATCTATTATTCAATACAGCGAAAATGTTTACAAGAATTCGAGGAACTAATAAAAGCTTGTTTCAAATTGTATTAAAAAAAAATCTGACAGAATTTCATTCCTGTTTTTGGTGGGAATTATTATTTTTTTCCACGGATTTTTTACATCAGCTTAAAAGATGTTCGTCAGTCGTTTACCATTACTTACCTGATTGTTGCCTGTTGTTGGTCCAGCGATTATTCATCTGTTTTGTTGTTTAATTTATTTGATGGCTTTACCAACAGCAGCGAAAGATGAAGATAGAGATCGTCTCTTTTTTTGTTATTGTTTTTTGTCCATTTTCACTGGTGTAGTGGGCAACGGGCCACAGTCCGGACAAGTCGCATGGGTTGCAGGAATCTCATATCCACAAAAATCAGTGATCGCCAACATCTGTATTAATTTAATTTTTGATTATATTTAAAAAAAACGATAAAAATACAATAAGCAAATATATTTCAACTAGAATAAATCTCAATCATTCTGGATAAATTCACTACTGAAGGATTCTCTCAACTATTTTCACAACTCTTGGTTCTGTATTATGATATTTTATCAACGCAGCAGTTTCAAGGTTTACATTTTGTTCTTTTTAAGTTTCGGTTATCACTGGATAATATTTTTTTTTCAAAACAGTCGCAAAATAAATAATATTTATATTTAGCCCAAACAAGGTCGCTGTGTGCTAATTTCCTGATTGTGCACCGTAAAAGGGCGGTCAAATATGATAGGCGCCTTTTTATAAGAAAAATTAAATAAATTCGTCAAAATTTTCTACTTGCTATCATATAAACAAGTTTACCATGAAAAATAAAGTACTTACTAAGGGCTAAAAAACTAAAAACATAAGTTATAAATCACTGAAAATATATTAACAGATGATTAAAAAAATCTCTATAAGAGTGCCTCATACCCACGGCGTAGCATTGAGCCTAACGTATTTGAAATATGTAAACATTCATACAGATCACATGCAAAAGATTGTAGGTTAAAATATTTTTGAACTTAAAATCAATTACAGTATTTTTAATACTACTTCCATATGTATCTATTCTAAAACAGCTATTTAAATATGGAGTTATTGAAAGACATATGTTGACTAGTGTAACTGAAATACATTCACTCAATCTCACAATGTACAAAAATTTAATTTATTCAGAAACTTGATAAAATCCTAAAAGAATCAAATAGCTAGAAGTAGGATAATAATCAAATTCTATTCTTTATCACATTCAAAAATAGGGCACACGGTTTTTAAGCATAGTACACGCAGAGAAAACAAACTGCCTTCCACCAACACGCCGTAGCCGGCACTGCAGGAGCGACCAGTGCTCTCTCTTCCTGTCAGCCTCGCGTGCAGCTTCCTATATACGCATGCGCACAACAATCAAACACTACGCCGTTGGAACTGTGAACTGCATAGTTCCATACAAAGATTTTTGTATCTGTATCATAAATAGGGAATGGCTTCTGACATTAAACTTACGTATTTTACACAATGCAATTATAAAGAAAGAATTAAAGACTCATTATATTAAATTGATAATATTAAATGGAAATGGGGGGTACTGCAGTTCCACAGTGCCTATATACGAGCCGCCACTGCTTATCATAAATTCGATGTTTAATCTATCAATTGGAAACAAATGCGAAAATATATGTATGCTATTTTGCGAAGCTTTAAAAAGGTTGCCATAATTTTATTGTGATTAAAATGATTATCACTCTCCTTCGAATAAAAAATGGTACAAAAAATATTTGGAATATTAAAATTAAAATCCAACATACTTATGTTACGTTAATGATGCCCTCTTAGTTATATAATTTTCTATAATGGTTTTCAATGTTTCATGGACAAACGGAAATAACTCAGTGGGTGTATTTCTTCCATCTGGATATCTGTACTTAGTGAGAGGCGTTTTTTTTTCGGTACCTGGCTATCGATGAACCGAACACATGTAGTCTTGGCATGATAAAATCATTATTGAAATACTCACGAAGTCGTTATAAAAGGGTAACTGATTCACGTTCACATGTTATCTCCATCAAATTAAGCTATTAAAAAAATTGAAAATGAATTATAGGGCCTGCCCCGTGACCCGCGGCGGCTCGGAGGATTCTGTGGGGTCCCAAAACAACAGAGCGATGGCCAACTTTTCAATTACGACCAAAGTACACCGTACTATCTTTTTACACGACTTCAAAGCAACACTGTGCTACATCCCACAAAAAACTACTTAAATCCAGTAAACTCAAAAAATTAAAAAAAAACATTACATTGTCTCTGGATGTCTCAAATGATAAAAACGACGTCATAACAAATTTGCGTTAACGAGATCGTCTATTGTCTGATAGTGAAACAAAAACCCAGAAATTTAAACGGAACATTTAGCTTATTTTTAGGTTGGGTAATTTCTACTAGTAAAAATTTAAAAACAGTATTTAAATACATTATTTATTTAGTAATTATTTTAAAATTCAACACTATAATATAATACACAATAAATAATACGTATTTTCAAGCTGTTTTTTTTTAAGATTTATGAACAGTATTTATTTGTGCAGCTAACTGTTCTGTCAATCTTGCCAACTGTCGCTAAGCCGGCAAGGCTTATCAGCCGGTCAGGCGAAAACAATATACCCGATCTCTTGATAAGAAAAGATGGTCGGCCGCCTCTACCTAGATACTTCATCGTAAACATCAGTTGAAATTGATCATCACTCGCCTTTCAATCTGAAGTAAAAGATCTTTAAATGTGTTACAGTATATAAAGCCTTACCAAATTGTCGCGGGACACCTGTTCAGGTTCAACGGAATACTGGTGTTCCGCGGAATATAGTTTGGGAAACCCTGGAATAAGCAATAATGAATTTTATTTTTTGATATCCATTGATTTTTATACATGGAAACCTATCCACCATTATTTTGTGTTATATTATATATTCCACTTACCACACACTAGACACATATTTAAAAGTGAGTTCAATTGTATTAATATATTATACAATAACATAGTGAATTATAAATACAAGACTGTAGTTTGTATACTTGTAGTATGATGGAATAAGCACTTTTGATGTTTTTATTACACATCCACAATCCTGGCAATAGTGATGGCAATACGGAAAAAAAATACTATGGTAATGATATCGATTTTTTTTAGCATAATGAGAGTTAGTTTGCTGTGTCCTCAAGGAAACCAAGAGGTTATCGTAAGCGGCATGGACCCGGATATTGAGGATTCGTTTGCCACAGCTGCTGATTTTTAAGAAAATTCAAAAATATACGACTGGATTCTAAATGAATTGAGCAATTGGCTGATTATCAATTCTAGTAGAAAAATCTGTTTACATAAGTCTTGGTAGTGAAGTAATCGATATGCTACATTTCTGGCGTGGTAATCTCACACTGTTGAGATAAATATGCTCTAATTTCGGAGCGGACATGGTATGATGGTGATGTAAGTTAGTTTACACGGGTGTTTTATTAATTTCTGGAATAAGATCTGTCCAGCTCACTGATTAATTTTTTTTTTCAAATCATAGTTTAATTTTTATTTTCTTTAAAAAATAATTCATTATTTTTGTGTCCAAATTTATTGATTTGTTATATTCATTACGTTAATGAAATGAAGGATTGTGTAGTTCCAGATGAAACTATTTCTTCAAATGAAGAACTTTTAAATCTTCATATGTCAGAGTGTTCATAATAAAATTCTATATTCAAAATACCAAGAAAAAATATGATTGCATAGCTCCTAAAGCATGTAGCTTAAATGTGTGTAAATTTAGAATTTTGATGTATTTTAAAAAACAGACAATAAATTTTCAGCCGGACTTGAAAATTATTAACACTGTCGAAGAGGTTGTTTCTTAAAATTCATTCTTGAATAAATAAAACAATAATTCGATTGATATTTTTAATTCACGTGTATTATACCATCATCGCTTTGTATGGAGCAGTGGCTCTCAAACTGTGTAATGATATACTGAACGATTTCAACGTTCACGCCGAGTTGTACAGAGAATATTTACAATCACTAGTTAGTATTATAATAAAACTATAAGATGAATGCATGAATTAATATGTTTTCCATTAAATTATTTCTATAATATAATAGTATATTTGATATGCTTCCTGACTAATAGAGAACAATAAATTAAATTTAAGCGGCGTGTTTTAGATCATATACAATTTCACAAAACTAACATCAAATATACTGCATGAAAATAATATTTCACTGAAAATAAAGTTATCGTTCATTAAGAAATATATTTTAACACTAAACTACTATTTTACTTGCAAAAATATTAGATTAATTAGTTTGCACTGCATTTTAATAGTTTACGTTTTTTTGCTAAATACGATTCCAAAAATGTTTCAAATGGACCAAATAGAATTGGATGCAAAAAGGGAAAGTCTTAATTGAAGCGACTATAGGTTAAAACAAAAGTCAGAAAGCCGAATTCTATAATCTAACCTAACACCATTAAATGATATCGCTAGTTTTTTGTTAAAACAATATGATTCCAGGTAAATACCATACAAACGAAAGTTTGGATGCACCAAGTGAATACTAATTAAAAGGCCTATTACACTACACAATATTAAGTGCTCTTACTGTAGAGTAGGCGTGGTCTCTTGTATGTGATTTAAGTGCCTAAGGATTATTACACCGCACTTAGTAAGGGTAAGGGTGCCTTGAAATTGTGTAGTGTAATAGGCCCTTAAGTCCAAACTATTGAATTTAAAGTTTGTGATACCCAGTAAGTTATTACATCACCGAATAAAAACCAATCAATATTATTTATGCCACTTCATTGGAAGATGTAACGTTTTGTTGTTTAGTTGTACAAGAAGCACCAATTTTAATTTTTACGCAAAAAAATGTACGCCGAGCCGATTTCTTAATAAAGAAAACAATAAAAATGACATGAGTCACGTCCCACTTTTATATTTCTTGACTAATTTATTGCGTTTTGACACAACATTTTTATAAATATTTAGCATTGTCAGTGTTACTAATGCTTAAAGATATGTGTGTTATAATATCGTTGGTAAAAATACTTGGAAGTTTGTTTAATTTTAAATAGACACTACTTTTGAGTAGATGAAGACTAAAACTGGTGTTCTATTTACCCAATTTGATATTAATTCAATAAGTTATTTAAGAAAATTCGATAAAATTGATGTGTTGGAAGTCTTTTTCCCTCGTCGCAAATTCAACACAACATCCTTTTTTCAAACTTAAAAACCAACTAATACTCAATTTGTTGCTTAAATCCTTTCGATGGAGCATGTATTTAGTTTTATACATTGTGATCATCGAAAAAATCGTTCTCATATTTGGTATATTTTTTCGTAGTTATTTTAAAATGACGAAAAATGGATTTATACTCAATCCACCCTTCATAGTATATTATGATTGCGTTATTTGTACATAATATCAATATTTCTGTCATCATGAAACCAAATTATGTAATCAATATTTACTAGTATGCTCCCCGGTAGCGTAGTTGGTAGCGTGCGCGTCCAGCGATCCGGGGAATGCGGGTTGGATTCTCCATCTGTCGGATTTTTAAAATCCAAAAATACAGGACTTGATGCCCATAGGGTTGAGAAATTCTCTGGATAACAATTCTCGTGAAAAATAATCTGTCAAGACGCTTTCACATTTGCGGAGAACCGTATACTCAGTGAATATCGTCATTCTGTGTAGATCCATATGCTCCACTTTGGGAGCGAAAATGGTGTAAAGAAAATTGCTGAAATATTTATTTAAGAGTAGTAAGTAAACGCAAATAGATTGAGAGCCGAAGGCATAAATCATTACACGTGAAGTTGAAATGAGTTAATACTCCACTATCACGATCGCCTTTTTGAGAATTCCACACAAGAGTTATAGACCAATTATAAAAGAATGAGGGGGCTTATTTGAGAGACTTTTTATAACTTTTTATTTATCGCAATGTACGAGAATCCTCCAAAATAATCGGACCTCTGGCGACCTTTGTCAGAGCCTAAGCGGTTTTCGTTTCGCAAAGCAAGGCTTTTATTTTCTTTTTTCGGCCATCGAGGAATTTAATCCGTGGGAAGGTTCGGACCAGCGGCTCCTCGCAGCTGAGGAATTACAAGGATCGGATTTGAACCGTGAATCAGCAATCTGCAAACGGGTAGCGGTGCCCATATTTAAAACGGAAATAACAACCTAATTCGATGAAATAATAACACAATTTTTAATTTAAGTGCACACCATACCACAATTTAATACGAAAACTGTTGATTTTGGACATGTTCAATCGATACAAATAATCCGATATAGTCGCCAACATTGCAAGAACACTTAAATACTTTTACATTGTAAACTAAAGTTTTAATTTATGCAATCTCTTATATCATTGGCACATAATTTATAGTAACACAATTTTTATATATCGACCGTGGAAAGAAAAAAAAACCTAGCCCACATACTCCACACAGGAGGCAAAAAAATGGTTTTGGGCCATAGTCAAAATATTAAATAGGCACAGCCTTAAGTGCATGAAAATTATTATTTTTTTCTTAATTTACTCAATATAATATTAAGTTATTAATCTGTTTGACTGATATTTTTTTTTAATTCTGATTTGAGTGAATGGTGCTTGATGGAAATTGATTTTAAATTCTAAATTATTTAGAACTTGTAAACTTCCATATGTGAGATCACTGTTAGTGACTCGGGTTTCGCCTTTCGGTATCATATTCGGTTAGCATGTTTTATGTTTGCTGATTGCTCACATATAATTACCCTAAAGAGATATGGAAGTTTAACAGTTTTAAATAATTCAGAATTTAATATTGAGTTAGCTATTTGCAAAAAAACCAATAAAATTGATGAAGTGGAAGCCTTTTTTACTGTCGCAAATTTCATCGGCCATCCTTTTTTCAAACTTAAAAGCTAAATTTAGACATCAATTTTACATTTTCAACATACATCCTTTTGATATAATGTACATTAAGTTGTCTATATTGTGATAATCGAATAAAAGCCATTTTGAACAAACTCGGGGCTACGTCCTTTTTCTTTTCCAAAGTTAATATGAAAAAAATGTGTATATAGTATGCGTTAGCACAAAAATATGCCAATGATACAAGAAAACGCCAAAAATTAAACATTACTTTTTTAAGTTACTTAAACCAAAAATCGAGTTATGCGTTGTTGCATTATCGGCAACGATATACAAATTGTAAGTTATATTAATAAAATAACTTGTAATTAACGAGAAACAATGTAATATTTTTTCTAAATAGTATGTATAAAATCTTGCTTAATTTACAAAACGTGTTTATTTATTATCCATTCGAATGCTAAAGGACGATATATATTATTATATAGTTGTTCGTGACAACAGCAATATACGCTGATATTCACAACTAAATTGGTTATGTACCCCATAAGTACTGTATTATACGATAAATAAAAAAATAAGTATCTTAAAAATACTAAGTGTGATTTTTTCTATAAAAAATGTTAAAAAACGATGTCTTTTTCAAAATTATACCAGTCAGAAGGTTTATATTTTATAACATGATATCTTCACACAAATATTATCAGTTGAATTTAATTTAAAAAGCAATATAATATAATAAGTAAATTATACTTTAAAGCACAAAATTTAAAATATATTTTTAGTATTTTCCTTCCAAGATACACAAATCATATCATATTTATAATATAACGATGTATCTTGGCACATTACTTTTCTTATTCTAAAATCTTTAGACTAGGGCTACATCGTCGCATTTTATTGCAGGAACACGTATTTTGATCTTTACATTAACACATACGTTTATAAGACGTGCTTAAATTATATGTTAATGCAAAAATGCACCAATAATACAAGAGATTGCAAAAAATAAAACTATACTTTACAAAGTGACTTAGAGCAAAAAATTAAGATACGTGCTCCTGCAATATTTACGACGAAATATAATATTTGTGGATTCAATTTCTGGAGTGAGCATCTTTACAATGTCTCAATACAAATACTGAATTTCAGAAAATGATATGGTAATAATAATTAATTCGAAAACATTTTAAAAGTTGCCATAACTATGATCATCTCTGCAATTATTGAAAAATTATGTAAGAATAACATTCGAATAAAAATTCGTTTGTTTATGGCATGTGTATACGCTGATGTCATATGCTAAAATATATTTATACATCACATCACTGGAAATATTACATATCATTCAATGTTTTACCCGTTGCAAGTTTAATATTATGAACAACATTCGGTCGTCGGTCACGAAAAGAGATGAAACAAAATACGGTCAACCCTGGTAATTAATCCTGGTTCTTTTTGGTCGTGCTGTCTGGTGTTTGGAGGCGTCTCACAGTCTGCCGCGGCTGTTCACTTCTTCTGCGATCTTAAGCAGCGTGCCTTTTATGGATTTAAAATCGTCGCTCCAACAACTGCTCGTCGATTTTAACTCGACGCAACTAACAGAAGCATTTTTATATGCCGAATCAAGGAAAAATTTTAATCAAGGTCTTCGTGGGAAGTACGTAATAATAAAATTAAATTACTATCATTCAACAATATTTACTACGACTACGGAAAATAAAAAGAACATAACCCTTCCGTTTTACAAAATGACGTTTTTTCGACAATCAAAATTAATTGAATCTAAACAACTTGATACACTTTTATAAATATATATATTTATACCATGTTCGCTCCCAACGTGGAGCATATGGATCTACACAGGTTGAAGATATCCACTCCGAAAGAGGAGTATATGGATCTTCGCAATGTGAAAAATTGTTTAGACAGGTTATTTTTTCACGAGAATTGGTTGTTGGACAATTATCCAACTCAATGGGCATCCAGTTTCGCCTTTTTTTAAATTCGAGATAGATGGGAATCGAACCTGCATTCCCTGGATTGCAAGGCATGTATGTTAACCTCTAAACCGCTGGAAGGTTACCATACTATTACTAGAAAGAGAATTGGAGGAGAAAAACGAGCTTTACCACTTGGCATGCAGTATATGAATCTCCGCAATGTGAAGACGTCTTGACAGATTATTTATCACGAGAATTGTTAGTCAGACAATTAGTCAACCCAATGGGCAACTAGTCCTGCATGATGGGACAGATGGGAAATCGAACCGCATTCCCGGTTTACTAGGCGTGCACGCTATCAACTATGCTACCGGGGAGACAATATAAAATTAAGTTAAATTAAAGAATTAGTATCTTAAGTTGACTTTTAAATGTGAAAAAAAGAGAGCCTCTGAAATTTTCAACCGGGAAAAAGGACTTCCATCACATCTATTTCATTGATTTTTCTCAAATATATTATTAAATTAATATCATATTTAGTAAATAAAACACCACTTTAAGTCTTTATCCACTTCAAGGTAGTGTCTATTTAATATTTTGACTTTGGAATTCAGTCCAACGTTTTTGGATTTAAAAAAAGTCCTTTACATCTATGAGATTTGAATTTGTTATCTTCGGCTCCAGGTGGACATTAGATATCATTTTGATGGAGGTAGTAACTATAAAAGTTTTCAATATCTGATAGTTCAATGAATTTTATATTCAAAAGTCTCAACCAATCGTTGGAATCTCAAACATAAGAATAAATGACGTTGTTTTTTCCTTATTGATAACTTTTTTTTAAAGTCAAAATTATATTTAAAGATGTGTTTTGTATTGTTGAGAAATATATGCAACGAGTAATAACACCCACGCGCTTTCTCTTACGACATTTTGGATGTAAGGCTACACTACGTCATTCCTCGTTCAGGGATATTTTCATTCCTGCATATTTTAAATTCAATTTCAAAATACTGTGCTTATCACATATAAATATTTAATAATCTTGTAAGCAATAACTAATTTCTTTTCACAAAATTAATAATAATTCGACTATGGAAAGGGAAAGGGTGTAACCCACAAATTTTACAGGAGGCTCAAAAAACGTTTATTGAATGATTTGAACCATTGTCAAAACAACACATGGAGACAATCTTGAAGTGCACCTGCCATGGTTTGCCGAATATGCACTTGAGTCTCCTGCTCGAACGCATTCAAACCAT
>JAGVSQ010015173.1:0-10276 GCA_022683975.1 Rhyacophila evoluta
AGAATTTAAAATCAATTTCCATCAAGCACCATCAGTCGAAAATATTAAGTAATTATATAAACCAAAACTCCGCAATTTTATCTTATAAATGTTTTTATACCCAACATAAATTTATTAAATGAAATATTTACGTTTAATAAAATAACTAATTTTATTTAATACGTCGAAAATAATCATGCAGTGTCGAACATTTTTTTTGAACTTTATTTAACGAAATCTACTGATAAAATATCGTAAAATTTTTTCTCCAACGTTGAATTCATAAAAAAACAAAGTCTTTTGTACACATAAATTTTCTATAGTATGATACATATCAATATGTTCTACATACGACAAAAAAACTAATGTAACTCTCAGTTTTTTTTATAATCAAAATGTATGTAACTAAATACAGGTTCTATCAAAATAATATAAGCTGCAAATACCTAATTAGTAGCTAAATTTAGCTTAAGTTTGAAAAGAACAACCTTTAAAATTTTCAATTAGGAAAAAGAGCTTCTACCATATTAATGGCATTCGTCTGTTAACGGAAGTCTTTATATTTGAAAAACAAAATCTATTTTGGCGAATCATCCAAATTGTTTACGAAAATTTTGGCAAATTCTTATTTATAAAGTAAAATAATATATTTACTTAAGTGAAATATTATTATTACTTAGAATTTTATTTTTATCACAAAGCATATAAAATAAATATGTATGATAAGACGTTGTATTATACATATTTTAAATTATTTCATACAGCTTTACCATACAAAAACGATTCGTAATATAATTTAAGGTTTAATATAAATATGCCAAATATAAATATATACCTTAAAAAGGTTTCGCAGAATCAAAAACTTTTATTTGGGAATACGGAAGCTTTATAACGTATTATTCCACATCAGAGTACATCGACAGAATCTCTTGAAAAGGGCTCCAGAGTCCTCTAAAGTTTTCCCCAAATTAAACAAACGATTTTTTTCATAAAGCTCTCATGAAACTTTCGCGAAAAGCTAATTATCTTTTAAGCTTCTTTTGAAAGTCAACGGTATTTTTTCAGTTTTGTATTTTTTGATTAATTTCAGCGCTCTTGCAGAAGTTCACTAATTAAAGCCTTTTGATTTGAAATAAAACACGACATTTTTTTGGATGACAAGAAATTCTATTGAATAAAACTTATTGTATAATAAACATACTTCTATTATTGTACAGTCTATTATCAAAACTACGCACCTCAAAATAACTCACAACACAAAAAAACATGTTAAGATATTTAAGTATCTAGTAATATATGGATTTTTATTAATTAAATGATATCAATACATCCTATTCAAATAAGTACAAATACGACGAACTCACGTTAAAAAGAAGCTCCAAACATGGATTTGGAATTTCAAAAGTTCAAAGGTGATTTATAATTGACATGATTTTTGAAAACCTCTCCTGAGAAAACTAATTGGAAAATTTTACGATTTCGTTTGATTTCAAAAATTCTTAATAAATCTTTAAAAGTAATTAAATTTTCAGTGTCTATTTGTAACTAGAGACTAAAAATTAACTTAGCGATTCGATAAATTTTTGAAGCTTTGGAGGTGCGTACTATTTTTTTAATTAATCAAAAGTTCATTATCAATTCTAATAAAACATCGAAAACTTTAAATTATTATCGAAGTATAAAAACAAATTATTTAGTTTATTTCGACAACTATTTTAAATTAAAATTTATACATCTTGATTTCAAAGTACAATTAACAGCAACCATCATCAAATTTAATTTAAATATTTGTTACATAATTTTGTGAAATTATTAGGCTTTTGTGAAAGCACTTACCTTAAGGCTGCTTCGATTTTATTTATTCATTAGTTTTATATTTTGTTTTGGAAAGTGGCGCGTAGTATGTTTTAAAATAATTGCAGAAAATACTTTATTTATGTTGATAATTATATGGGATAGTTTACATAAGCTGCCATATTGTTTTTTCAACGACTAGATAATCATTGATATCATGAATGACTTCTTCATAATTTAATTATTAAATAATTAAAAGTGAATGATCACCTCAAATATAAAACTGAAGGTTGTATGCAGGTTAGAGAGTGTATCGGTTGTTTGGTGCAGGAATCAGTTAAGACACGAGTTAGATAGTGTAGAGCAGGGTTTCCCAAACTTTTCTGCAATAGATCACTTGGCAAACCCGGAAATTTTAACGAAACACTTATATATTTTATTGCTTGGGAAATTCTTACTAGTAGAAGATCTTTAAATGCAGAACTAACCTGCCAGTAGTCATTCCAATGCAGAGGACAATGGCGATGTTTAATAAAATTGCCTCGGTTATTGATATCTATCACTTGTGTGTGAGTGAGTTTAGATGGATGCTATTATATATATTTTTAAAATAATATTTGTCTAACTTTTTTGGTAGATTGAAGTCTTTTTTCTTGTACTACTTTTAATTTAATTTGACATAAATAATATAATTTTAATTTCACCTAACTATAAACGTTATTCTTGTATACTGCACTGATACGTTTTGTTATATTCGTGTTTTTAATGTTTTAAAAAAATAATTCGTACTGTTTTTAACATCTATACAAATAAAAATGTAAATTGTTTTTTGTTCAAAATCTCAAATCTCTAAAAGTTTTTCACCGATTACTTTGAAATTTAGATATAAAGTTGCATTTAAGTACATGCGTGTCTTTATATACTTAGATATTACACTTATACCTAGATGTCACATCTGTGTTTTTTTTAAAGTGCCAATATTTTTAATCAGACTGAGCTACAGCAACGCGTGGCCGGGTACAGCTATAAGAAATAAAAATCAATTAGGAATTTCCGCCCTTCCAAAACGAAAATTTGGAAAACGTAAAAACAGTGAACGCCTGAAATCCCTTTCACGGTGAATTTAAAATCCACTCAAACTTTTTGATTACTCTTCGCCTCTTCTCGCATCATTTTCTGTCCCTGTCTGGCAATCTCTTCGATAATTTGAACCCAGTTACATTTTCTAACACCGCTTATTGATATTCAGGGCTATTGTCACTTTTATGGGACAATGGTATCAAAAATACACCAGTTAAACGTTTTCCTTCCACTATATATATTTTCCTTAATACCTATAATTCATATAATTACAAATTTATTCTTAAGTCGTCAATATAATATAAAATCTTCTATGTAGTATGTTGTATGTTCGCTCACTGCCCGCATATAACGTAGCCTGAAGATGCCGAAAGGCGAAACCCAAATCGCTAACAGTGTTCTCAAATATGAAAGTTTACCGGTTTTAAATATTTTAGAATTTAAAATCAATTTCCATCAAGCACCATCGTCAAAAATATTATTAAACAAAATCTTCTCTTAATACCATAGTAAAATATGACAGATACACTTCTCTCATAAGCAAAAACTCAGCTAATGACAAAAACAAATTAAAATAAGTATAAGAAATTATCGTCGTTATTAATAAAATAACATACTTGTAAAAACATAGTGGAGATAATCGCATTTAAGTGCTATTTTGTGTATTAAACTTAGGGAATTTAATGGCTTTTGCAATATCTTCTTTAGTTACTAGCCATATATTGCAGTAAATTATAATTTAAATATATATTGTATATTCGACATATTAGTTTATTTCAGCAAAAAACTAAAAGTGTACTGAATGAAATTCTGAACATAAATATTTATTTTTACAAATTTTCATATTGTGTTTTATACTTTTCCGAAAACAGTTTTTCGTAGCAAGAACACAATGAAACATAGCCTATAAAAAAACACAATATGTAATAAGTATTTATTAAATTTTTGCTTAGAAACTTTGACGCACTGTTTGTTTGTTTTTTTTTGCGAATTAAGACAAATCAAGCAGCATTGAAATATACGATAAACTCACATTTTTCTAAATTGATCTTTTTCCATAACCTTCGTTTTTGTCTATTAGGTCAGTATACAATACCATGGGATTGGTTATTTTTATCTGACTCTTATTTCTTTTTCTGAAAAACAAAAATCAAATTAAGTAAGCCACGTTTTTTAAAATCATATATAAACATTTGAATTGAAATAGATTGTATTCGTTTCGCATAGCTTAAATTCCTGAAAAATGTTGTTATGCTAAAACTTTTGTGAATTTAAATATTTGTAAATAGTTTCACAATTTGATCTCTCTTGTCTGTTTTATGTGCCCGTACGATATGCAACTCTGTCTACAAACATTTCCATTTTATGACTCGCATGTAAAAGTGGATTTTCGCTGGAAATGCAGCGCTGAATTTTATCATACTCAGGTAAATGTACTCATCCCGTATAATATAAAATGAACGATGTTTCTTTAGAATTTTTCAATCCAATTTTAATATACAAGCTTACATAACCGTGAATATAATTGGATTTTCATATTTTCAGTTATGAGTCTTTTTATATCCGCTCCGGAAATGGAGCATACAGATCTCCACCGTATAATAATATAACATCGACTTTTAAAAAAAGGACGTATCTCACATAAAATAAATTCACATGAGGCACAAAGCACGTATATTTAATGGTGCAAGATGACCAAAACTGGTCTTCTATTTTTCACTATGTTTTCTCACAAAGTGGAGCATATTGATCTACACAGTATGAAGATATGTACATCAAAAGCAAATTGTATGCATTAGACGTCTTGACAGATTATTTTTCACGAGAATCGTTAAATCTTTATGGGTTGCGTCCTTTTTCCTTTCAAAATTCGATATAATATGGTACGTGTTATTAATTGAGATGTGTTTGTACATATTATGCGTGTGTATAAATTAAATCGAAGGAGGAATGACATTTATTTTCAAATACATTGTTTTCACACTATGTTCGCTCCCAAAGTGGAGCATATAAATCTACACAGTGTGAAGAAACCCACTCCGAAAGTAGAGTATACGGATTTCCGCAATGTGAAGACGTCTTAGCAAATTATTCTCCACGAGAATCGTTGGTCAGATAATTTCTCAACGCAATGGACATCCATTCCTACATTTATTTTTTAAACCCTACACATGAGGAATCGGGCAGCATTCACCGGATTACTAGGCATGCACGCTACCAACTACGCTACCAGGCAGACAAATTCTATTTACCAGATTTAATACCAATTAGTTAATTAATTCAAGAAATATCGTTAAAATTAATGTGGTAGAAGTCCTTTTTAATGGTCGCAAATTTTACGGGCCATCCAATTTTCAAACTTAAAAGCCGAATTCGGGTAATGATTCGGCATTTGCACATACATATAGTGAGATACAAGTTGTATGCATTGCAATTTTTCATTTCTATGGTTAATTTTTTAAAATGATACAATAATTTTTATATCAAAAATAATTTTGTTATTCTAGCATAGATTTTAAAAACACCAAAACAATCTTACAATAAGCTGGCAAGATTTTTCCACGACATTAAATTGAAAGTCGACTATAATATTATATAATAATATGATTGTTAAGAAACCTCTCAATTTACCAAGAAAACATATCAAAACAAAATTTTGCCGGTACGAATTTCCCTTTTTCGGGGCATATTGTTATTGCGTAAGGCCAAAATTCGTCATTGTTTATTTTCTATGGGGTTGTGCGTCAAACGAATCCTTGGAAATTCTCAAGTAACAAATACCTTCAATATTATTTCACTGCTGCTAACTTATTACGAAACAAATTTTTCGAATTTTCTTATTAATGATGTCCTTTTTTTTCTACAGGAAACCTTAAAAAATCAACAAAATTTTACTCGAAGCTTTTATAAAGTTAAAAATTATATAAAAAGCCTCTTCTTGAACTTCATACAATGTAATCTCATTGATATCATTATAGTCTATCTCTCAAATTTTTTAATCCATCAAATCATTTGTTCTTCTATCCATAAGTTATAGTGTCTCTCCGGTAACATAGTCGGTAGCGTGTGCGCCTAACGATCTGGGGAATGCGGGTTCAATTCCCTATCTGTCATGCACGACTAGGTGCCTATTGGATTGAGTAATTGTTTGACAAATAATTCTCGGGAAAATAGCCTGTCAAGACGTTTTCACATTGCGGAGTGGATATCTTCATACTATGTAGATCCATATGATCCATTTTGGTAGCGAACATAGTATAAAAAAAGTCATGGAACGTAAGATTTTGCTTAAAATGAGTTTCGATAGTTTGTTTCTTGGTACAGTAATATGGTACTAGCTATGTTCAACTTTATGGTAATTCTTCAACTTCATCTTCAAGTTTAAGTTCGACAAAGTAAGTCAGAAGATAAGAAAACAACTGTTTTCATTCAGCAATTCAACTGCGCACGCTCACTTCATTTTCCATCTGTTCAACTTAATTGAGTTATCTTCTTCCTCACTTAATTGAAGCATCTGTCCATTAATATCATCATCGTCTCCTGAAGTAGTTTTCACATCAGTTTCAGAAGGAGTATTATTGCTCCTAATATGAAGTATCTAATTATTAAAATTATGTATGTTTTATATTCAAATTATCTATTTTCTAGATCACTTATTGTAATTAGCTATAAAAAATATTTTGCTATGTATTAAAAGTAAAATAATTTAATAAAAATTTAACGGTGGAAACAGAAAGGCGACATCCCATGGTAGATATTATGCAAACACTGACACACTTTGACGCAGTGCTCAAAATTGTCCCTCTCTTCCCTTCTAAGCCGTAATAACATCATTCAAATGAGTGATCGACGCTGATAACACACATAAAAACCATCATACAATACCTAAGCATACATGCCAGTCCTAGATTGAATATAAAATAATTATTTCTTTTGGTATTCATCAATTTTTTTATTTCTTAATAACACCATTGAAACGTTTTTGGGCTTGTTTGAAATGGAGTTTTATGACAGTATGAATACCTTCGAGTTATTAAATTTAGAAAAATAAAATAAACTGGTCACATACATTACACGGTAACAAGAATTAATAAAGTTAAATAAAGCAAAACAATTTTTCATCTAGAGAATTTTCTTTGCGACATTTCGTGGTATTGAACTATCAACTGCGATGCACGGTTATTCACTGGTAAATGCGTATTGAATGTATTCGACGCCATTTTTGCGACACTCATGAAGACTTCTTATCTTTGGTAAGCAAATTGCAGCTACGGTGTAAAGTAATTGCCAAATAGCGTGTGTACAAATGTGCAAGCGAAATAGTACTACCTTTTCATGTGACTTATTGCAAACACTTTCAATGTTTATATGCATTGTACGAAAAAATAAATCGTCTTTATCTTATTTAGTAGTATAATTTTTGTAAGTGTATGGTATAAAGATGTCGTCTTTTATCAAAAACGTAAGCTTAGTAAAAAAATAATTGATTTTCTCTTCATCTAAAAAAAAGAATAGAATATAACACAATAAACTAAAAGGGATATGAAGCTTTACATGAATAAGTTGCTCACTTGTACAGGAGTATAAAAAATAAATAAGCTTTTTGATGTGGATGGCTAATTTGTAATAATTTGTGTTTATGACTTGGGATAATAGAAGTTGAAGATTATTGATGTAAATTGTCTTTTTATCCGGTTTTTTTTAGGTTGTTTATTGCAAATATTTATTTTGTTAAATAAAACATATAAATTTGCTTATATTACAATCATATAAGTTACGTTTAAAGTGCCGTAATATTTCCTTATGATCAGTTGTGTATGTGTGTATTTATCATGAAACCTAATGCAACAGAAGAAAATCTGCAAAAATATAGTTTAAAGTTATGAATGTCATTTCAGACAAAAATTGATAAATCTAATACAATGGTAGATAGAATATTCAATTGCTCTAAAGCTTAATATATTTATAATTTTAATTTACAGTGACATTAAGATAAATATTAAGATAGTATAATGCAACAGTTAAACAAAATATTTTTTACTGTTGCACATCTCAACTATCCCATGAAATATTTCTGTTTCTAAAAGAATAGATAAAAATAAATAGTTTTATTCTTTAACTGGCATAATAATAAAGATTTTTTTTATTTTTTTTAAAACACAAAAGAGCTTTTATATTTAAACTAAGACCTTCATATGATCTTATTGTTTCATTGGTCTAGCGATATAATATCATGAATTTTATTTTAAATTGCATATAGGCTTTGATTATTTATAAATGTTCTACAGCAATAAGGATAAGAATTTTTATCTAGAAATGATTACGAATTGTGATTCAAATTTTTTAAATAATAACGTTTTCTCAGTCATTCCTTAAATCTGAAATATCTCTTAATTCAACAAGCCAAAGTAGATGAAATACGCCAATCAAAAAAGCAAATGGAGGCACTGACTCGAAGGTTACAAAGCATGATTGAATTTTCAATCAGCTGTTTGTGACAGCTGGAAAGAGAGAAACAAAGACTCTGTAATTTATTCAGAAATACTACGAATGTAAAAACTCACAAATCTACTTAAATAACTGCAATACAAACAAATATATTTCTCATAATCTGTATTAATTCTTATGTATATTAGGCCTTTATGGATGTGTGTGCTGAAATTTACATCGCAGCCCAAGCTGTATATGATGTGGTACCATCAACGACATATGCTGTTAGCTAGATTGATTCAATTTGATCACAGTCACCAGTAAGTGTTAGAGCATTGCCTCTAGCATCCTCAAATAAATACGGCCCAATGAAGCCGCCGGCCAAAATAGTGCCACATACGGTCCCTGTACGAGAGCGTGATGATCATTGGTGTATCAATTGAATATTTTCAGTGCCCCAATAGTGACTTTTTTGCTTATTAATAAACCCAGCCAAGTTTAAATTTACTTGAAAAGTACTAACGCTAAATGCTACATAATAAATTTGAATCAACCCCGATTGATGATTGTGAAATAAGAACTGAACAACGATAGTCAAATCAAAAGGGGCATTTAAACAAAATCTGCTTGTAACTAAAACGCATCCTATATCAATGATTTTACGTTGTCAATAATTCATTGTTGAACAAAGGATTCCGCATTTTTTATCTATTCCACTCAGTCTAACGCATTAACTGCGGATATCCGGTAAAGTTTTTGTTTTACTTGTGCACCCTTTAAGTTCAAGGGAAGGTTATTCCCCCAGTGCCTTTATAACAATGAATTATTTATTTTTTCTCATAATTATCTTTGATTTCTCTCAATTCCCTGTGTCTTCTAAATTTTAATTTTTTAGCAGTTTTAGTTGTAGTTATAAAAATATAACTGGGCTCATTTTTTGAAAGAATGCATACTAAATTTGTTCAAAAATTACTTCATATTAATAAATTAAAGCATTTACCATATGATTATAAGAGAAAATATTACACATTAGGGGATTGAATAATTAATAGTGTGTTTCTACAATCAAAAGTACAGACAAAAACACAATATTAATAATGGGACGGTACTCAAAATTCCACCCGCTAAATTTTATCGTTTGGTGAGTCAATACACAAGCTTACTGTAATGAAGTCAAAAATAAAAAAACATTTTTTTCAGAAATCTTATTTAAAAATTAGAGATTGTATTATGCCACTTAGAAATAGTTTACAATTTTATCAGACATATTTATTAATTGTAAATAAATTTTAAAAAATCACAGTGGAATCAAAAGAATCAAAAAGTATTAAATAATTACAATTTTGAGTTCTGATGTTATTGCATTACGTGTACGTTGTACAGGGATATACAAATCTGATAATTTCCTTAGAAATTGAAAACATTTTGTTTTTCATTCCTAAATACAGGAATATTCTGCCAGGAGTCATGCCAATGTGGAAAGCAATAGTGACGTTTTACGAGATTGCCTTGGATATTGATATCTTCCACCTATTTGAGAGTGAGTTTAGATTGATGCTATTATGTACATTATTAGAACAGGGTCTGTTTAATTTACTTGGTAGACACTCTCTCCTCCCTTCTGTATTTTTTTTTTAATTCTCTCTCTATTCATTCTTATATTTTATTATTAATATTACCTTTAAATAATTTAGAATTCAAAATCAATTTACATCGAGCACCATCAGTCAAAAATGTTAATAATTTAAATATTGCCTTCGTTTTATATGTGTTATTTTTTAATATGCTTTTAATATTTTTGCTATAATCATATTTATGTCGTGTTATAAATGTATTGAACTTATAATTTGTATGCTCCAGCATATGTAAAATAAATAAATGACTGTGACTGTCATAAAATTAGATATTTTGCTAAAGAAATACTTAAGTTACTGGATAAATAAAGTAACACATATTGCTGAAACCGTGACAGTATTTTTTTATTTTTATTTAT
>JAGVSQ010015174.1:0-10276 GCA_022683975.1 Rhyacophila evoluta
CGTTACACACATTCTTACCAATTTTGAATAACTTTTCAGTTTATTTTGTTCATTAAATGGAAATAGAAGTCAAATCAGCATACCCAATTTGATTGATTTTATGGTATTAGTTGAATTGACACCAGTGAAAGATAGTGTTTACAAAGTGTGTGCGTAAAAAGTTAACTCACTAATCAAAGGGTTAAGAATGAATTCGTGTGAGAAAAAATCATTTAAAAGATGCTTCATTATTCTAAATTCGTCATGAAATTGATTTGATTTTTAGTATTAAATAACAATGTTGCGTACTTTGTCATTCGGTTATCTAGTTTTAAACAGAAAATACTCAAAAATTGAGTCTAAAAAAAAAGAGTCTATCTGTCACAAAAATTCCTTTCAAACAACGTATTTAAACAACATGATTTTTTCAGGTATTATTTTAAAAATAAAATTACTGTATAATTTTAAACTCTATACAGATAATATATGTGTGTTTCTGTCTGTAACAAGATTTCCCCCTAAGCGATGAACAGTAGCGACGTGAAACTTTCACGTGTGATTTTGACTGTCATTTCTAGGTCAACTGTTTAATTTTTGACATTATTACCGACAAAGATGTATTGTATGAGCCAAGAGTTAAAATTAATCTGTAATATCAAAATGAAAAAAAAAATAGTAAAATCTACACCGGATTAAGCCATGTAATAAATCTCGTATATATAAGCATGTATAGTTTGTAAATATTATATAAAGGTAAATGCTCGGCTTATTGAATTAAGGTTGGATGAAAATTTCAAGTAAATTTTGCCTCAGTTGATTTCTAGTTAATTATTTAAGATTTCTGGGAAATTAAGTAACTTTAGCCGTATTAATTTAATTATCCTTCAACTTAGAATTTATTATTATTTTCAATTTAATTATAGCATATTAAAAAATAATTGAATTCAGTTTCTTCTCACAGAAATATTTTGTTTGCATTAATTAATTTGTTATAAAAATCTCAGTTTTGAGGATTTATATAAACTTTAGATTTTAAAACAGTTAACCAATATATATTGTATTTATATACAAAACACATTAAGTTGTATATATAGTGATAATCGAAAAATATATATTTTGAAAATACTAAGGGTTACATCCTTTCGCGTTTCTACGGTTAGTAGATTTTATATGTAACTTATTTATTTAATTATTGTGCATTGCGAGCTATACTTATAACAAAAACAAAGGTTGACAAATATGTATAAATATATAGTTATGCACTAAAAAGAGTAAAAATGGATATACATGTTATAGAACGAATTTGAAATTCTAAAAATATAATAATAGGATGACTTCCTGCTTTCATGTAAACAAGTGCTTTTCCCTTCAATAAGATTTAGGCGAGCTTTTTAACCTTTAAGTTAGCGTGTCACTTTACTTGAAGAAGGCTAATGGGAAATAAATAATTCAGGGCAACCTTCAAGGCAAAAACAAACAAGACCTTTTTAAAGCATCCCCCCACCAGTCAATTTACCAACGTTTTAGTGTAAACCTAACCTGTAATCGATTTATAAGCGACTCCATTTGCTATTATCAATTTGCTACTGGGTGATAAATATGCCACAACTTTAAAGTATTGCTTTAAGCTCTGGTTATTAACGTGTTAACTTGGTGACTAAAGATACATTAGTTAGTATTGGACATGAAACAGTGGTCATTCAACGCTTAACACCAACCGAGAAAAGGGACTGCTCCTATTACTAATACCAGAATAAAGTTTATCAGATGATAGCTTCTACCAGAGTTGCGTCGTGGGCTGGAGGCGCCTCTGTTACAAACTTTTAACGTTCTAGCTATAGTTTATAAAAGTAACTTAAATTATACTTATTTCACTATGGCAATACCATTGCATCTATAAAAACTGACAAATTTATTTCGTTTTTTTTTATAAAGCGCTTATCATATTTAGGCGCCCTTCTGCACTGCACAGTATGGATATTAGAACACGGCCCTGGCTGCTGGATACATTTTGATTATTGCTTTAAAATTCAATTACTCCATGCGATCGAGTGATCAATTAAGATATGTTCCGTGATATTTGTTGTTGATAAAGATAACTGCTCCTACCAATACTGAAATAACATTTATTAATGACTTTATAATGTAACTCATGAACAGTTTGACATCTACAAGTTAATTTGGGGCGTAATGTGATGAGCGGAAATTAAATATTTAGTAACTTATCATTTTAGTGGTCTAGTTGGTAAAAAAGCACAAATAACGCATTTTTTATGATTTTGAACAAAATATTAAATATATACTACCCGTAAGTTCATGAAGACTCAAATTGATGTTTTCTTCATCCATTCTTACATTAATTTCAAAAGTTATTTAAGAAAAGTCAATGAAATTGATATGGTAGAAGAACTTTTTCTTGGTCGTAAATTTGACAGGCCATCCTTTTTTCAAACTTAAAAGCTATATTTAGATAATTATTCAGCATTTTCAGCTTTAATACTTTTGATAGAACGTATATTAAGTTATATACAATCTGACTATCGAATAAAAACTATTTTGAAAAATTGAGGGTTACGTTGTTTTCCTATCCACAGTCGAAATATAGCGTTCACTTTTGTTGTGACAGTGGAAAGGCGAAATGACGTAACCCACACAGAATAAGTTTTATGCAATATTCACAAGCTCTCTTTTTTTAAACTTGAAAGTTAAATTCAGATTGTATATATTGTGATTTTCTAGAAAAAAATATTTTGTAAGAACAGAGCTTAATGCCTTTTTTCATTTCCACAGTCGATATTGTTAAAAATGAATCATAATTGAATTCCGGCAATACTGATTTTGTATGTAAACTAAACAATTGAAACAATGATCTATTCAAATTGTTAACATAAAGTCTTGTCAAGAATTATGTAGCGTGTGAATGCATGTATTTTAAATAGTTTTGTATGTGTAATCCGAGAGATATTCTTGTTTAGAAAATAATTGCGTAATTATCATTGATAAATTGTACAATTTCTATCAGTCTTCCTGAAAAGGTTAAATTGGTTTTGATTAATTAAATTTTGTGGAATAGCTATAATATAATAGTTGCCTTGTTTTATCTGATATAACTTTTGGGTTACCGTGTTGACAACTTTATCCATGTGTCTAATATATTAAATTCTAGAGAGAATTCTAAATATATCTTAGATATAAATAATTCATTTAGCTTAGAATTCCGAATATAAAATATATTTATTTTAGCGAAAATTTTAAACGTTTATAAGAGAGGAATAATCTCTAATATAGAATATTTGTATCCTTCTTTTCCGTACAAGTAAATTTTATAATTGAACAAAATTACTCGTGATAAAACAATACCTCATATTCCTTACACACAAAACTCTATAGTAAATTAATCTTCACATTTTTAATTATTTTTTTAAATATCAATAATTTTTTTATAGTTTATTTGAAATTTTGCAAAATGTATGTCATGTATTGAGTATCCGAGGTATTTTTTAATATTTATAATGACAACGAAGACAAATATTTTTCAATGCGAATAATTTATTTATAATAATTTTGAACTGTACGTATACAAGGCATTTATCACTATAGATATAAAGCTTTATCATGAGATGAATAATAAAATACCATTATTATAATAAGTGGGATGATTTGGGATAAACTCTGGTTTCCAGCAATATTCCTTTCCATTCATCTATATTCCGAAAAGCTTCAGTTATGTAGGTAGCCTGAGCACATGAAAGTAACAGATAAAACCAGTGAATTCTTGACCTGTATGTTCTTTTATTTCCAGTTAGAATTCCGGACATGGTCCTCCATGTATTGGTCGGCTCTTTTTCAGTAGAACGTTTTACATCTGATCGTTCAGCACTTTTTTTTCTACACGCTAAATATCTGAAAAAATACATTCGCTAAGAATAAAAGCTCTTAGCTTGATAAATACAATGCAGGCTCTCAATCTTTATCAAATAAGGCTAACTGCTTAATTTATATTATATATAACACAAAACTTTAGAAAAATAAATTTTTTAAAATATATTTTGAGCATATAAGAATGTGGAAACTGTCAAATTGACAGAAAAAAGAAAGCTTTTCTTTGCATGAGTTAAAATATGAGCTTTTTCAATGAATTTCCACAAATCATAATATTTATTCTGACTGGTTTTAAGTTAAATAAAATATAAATACTTTTATTAATAAAATTGAAATATTAAAACATATAATACTATCTGAATCATTACTCTATCAATGCTTCTAAAAACTATTTTTACTATCTCAATATCTTTCTTTTTTCCAACAATGTTTTATAAAAGTTCGTTTTCTTGTTTACAATCGTCACGAAGTAAACAAAAGATGTAAGTCAATTCAAAGTAAATTGATGAAATTGACCATTAATAATACCTTTAACCAATTTCATGACCATAATTAAGAACCAGTTAGTTATTTTTATTAAATACTGTATTAAATATATTCATCAGACGTTTTAGTTTTTTTCCACATCGATTAAGCTTGAATTAATATTAAGTGTGCCCTCTGATGTTAATAACAACATATGTTGTAATTCAAGCGAATGAAGATATAATGTATGACGTTGTATTTTGTATATCTTTTATATAGAGAATTGAAGCATCTACAATAATTTTTGTAGTTTTTTTCTGAATCCACTAAATCTAGATCAATATCAAGTAAGTTCTTGGAAAAATTGGCTATAAAAATCTTGGAAAATCGTGAGAATTAAAGGTCATCGAGGTATAAACACTTTTTATGGCATTTTAAGATGTACTTGGAGATTTATCTGTTTTTTCACATCTTGAGATGTTATAAATTGTCAATTCTATACATTCACAACACGACATAAATAATGATAATAACAAAAATATTGATATTAGTATTTCATAACAAATTAAAAAGAGAACACATAAAAACGAAGGCAGTATTGTAAAAATAACATTAAATAAAAGAAGGAACAAAGAAAGATTTTTAAAAAACGAAAGAAAGGAGAGAGTGCCAAGTAAGTAAGTTAGACAGGTTCTATTCTAATAATGTATACAACAGCATCCATTTAAACTCACTTTTACATAGATGGGAGTTATCAATATCCGAGGCAATCTTGTTAAACATCACCATTGCTCTTCGTATTGGTATAACCACTGGCATGTCATTCTTCCATTTAGGAATAAAAAACAATTAAGGTTTTTATGTTTTTCAAGTATTTTTTGGCGACGTATTGACTAATATTAGCCAGAGTAGAAGAGTTATCAATTAGACCACGCATAAGTCGAAAAAATGCGTGGCTCATTATATATTCTTCCTTTGTTTTAAACTACAATAAGAAAGCATGCCCAAAATGAAAGCTGTTGGATAAAGCCACGGGTAATATTTATATACCTGCAGACATAGAAGTCTCTTCTTCTGAACCTTCTCCACCATAAGGTCGTATTTCAAGTGATTCTGGAGCCAAACAACCGGTGCGCTCTTTAGTATGCTCCTAACTAATGAATTGTACAGATTTTTTTGTATCGTAACATCAGAAAAGATTTGAAACGTAAGCAAGATGAAATCCAGTATTTGAAGTACCAATACAAATGGTAAACATATTATTTCTAAATTAAAGGCTACTTACAGAATATAAATAGAAAAATATAAATTTTTTGACTTAAATAGTTATACTTTCTGGCTATAGAATTTCAAAATATCACAAAACATCAACTGCTTTTTATCATAGATCCAAATACACATAAATATTAAAGCGTTCTGTTAATTCTCTCAAAATCCTAGTGCACTCAATCAATCAACGAAATATATACGGAAGAGAAAATCCTTTGTAATTAACTTATCCTCCATAAAGAAACAACTACCTATATCTGATATGTCTAAATAAATCAGATGAGAAGTTGAATGGAAACTTTCACATTTACTATTAAAGGGCAAACAACGAAAGCTCATAAATAAGTTATTATATAAACTTTCTTGTTGACTATGAACCAAAATTACTACTTACCTACTTACAACAGAAAACTTTGTCTATTGTCGAGTACTAGATTTACAACGCAAACTTTTAAAGTTCTAAATGTGAATTGTTTATTTAATGTATACATTTCAGTATTTACACAATGCTTTATTACTATCTAAATTAAGGTCTTTATTGTACGCAATTATTGTAATATATTTTAGACACATACAATGTAACACAATAAATTCAAAATTAATGTACTGTTCTATTATTAAATACCTTGTATATATAAATACAAAGTTTTACCCAAAATAACCGGAATTAGAAAGCTCGCATGAGCTTTCGTACTTACGAATCGTTTGGCAATTCCAATTCTGGAATTAATTGTTGTTCCAATTAATTAGATAGTTTATACAATATAATATACTGTAGTTATATTCTTTTATACTATATAATAAAAATTGCTCATATATCTTCCTGTATTTATCTGAATGTATTTAAATGAGATTGGTTTTACATTTTCTGAACATTTGACGGTTGCTATATTCGACAAACCAATCCTAAAGCGATCATATTTAACCCAAAAATTGATTGACAGTCTATTGCACGAGTCATTGAGCTTTCATTTCTCAACTATTATTTATTTTTAACCACAATCAATTATAGGATTTGCACACGGCTCTACAAAACTTACTTTTTTCAGAGTTAAAAGCTAAACTTACACATTGATTCCGCATTTTTAGCTTACATCCTTTTGATGTAATGTGTATTAAGTTATACACTGTGATTTTTGACAAAATCTAGAGTTACATTCTTTTTCTTTTCTACTGTCGATATGAATTACTTCACTGAAGACATAGTTGTGTTTTTTTCGTTTCTTTCAGTATGGTATATTTCGGAGTAATGAACATAATTACTGGACGCAACATACATATATATTAGTATATCGCTCATGACAAGGTAATATCTCGTATACCACACTGCAACAAATTACATGAGATTACAAGTAGCTTTCTATAGTTAATATTAATTTTTTATATGTTAGAATTTTAAAATATTACTTAATTCAATAGTAGCATTAAAAACATATAGGATTTGCTGTAAAAATAGTGAATAGATACTCTTTTCATATTTATATGAGTATACGAGGCATTGTTTTGTCATGTGCGAAATGGTTCAGCGGCGAAAAAATATATGATTATTAATGGTATATCAATTTATAAAAGTATGTAGTTTTTTAAAAAATTGTACAGTTGCAAAAAAGTTTTTTTTTCACAGTAAAGAGAATATTTAGTTAAAATGCTTGAATTAATTAAGAAATATTTAAATAATTTATTATTCAAAATAAAAGAGTTCATAAAAGTTCACGTAAATAAAACAAAGTATCTATAAGCTTGTTTTTTAACTCATTTGCAAAGTTTTCAACTAGCATTAAAATACTTGCAAACATTAAGCTTTTCTAGCTCTGGGTGTCTTAAATATAAAACAAAGTATTCGTAAATAAAATGAAATCTTCACGAAAGATGAGACTTTGTTTGTCAAAAGTTCACCTCGAATATCTGTTTAATATTCAGTAATGGAAATAAGATTAATATTTCGTGCTTTTATTACAACATTTTCAGGTCTGTTTATTATCGATGTGCTTTGTTGATATTATTTTATAAGTATTGAACGCACTTTAAATAAGCTTAAATAAGCTCAGCAATAAACGTTTGTAAACTGTATCTACCAATAAACGTTAACATTTATGTGATAGAGCCTTTTGCAATATAGTTATTAGTATTTCATTGTTCAAGCTAAGGTTTGCTATTTTGCAGCATTTCTATCTTATTTATGCTTAAATAGATACGAACAAATATATATGAAACAATACCATTACATAAATCGAAAAAACTACTTTTTTTATCACGTTCGCTCCAAAAGCGGCGCATATGGACGTATACAGTGGGAAGATTTCCGTTCCGAAAGTGTAATATATGAACCTCCACAATGTGAAGACATGTTTTGACAGATTATTTTTGACTAGAATTGTTTGACGGAAAATCGTTTAATTCAATAGGCCCCAGATTTGTAGTTTTGATTTTTTTTCTGGCAATTGTGGAAGTCAAGCCCGTACAACTAGATTGGAAGGCGCGCGCGATAACTTCTACGCTACCGGAGTCATTTATGTATATTTTTTATTAAACAAGAAAATAAAACAATTATTATAGTCAAGCCCCAAATATAATTTGGAACATTTTATATTCCCTGTATACAACACTTTTTAAATAAAACATATATAAACTTTGATCAGGCGTATCATAAATGGATTCAACTTACTCCGCAAACAAAAGTATACGAATATTTTATTGTAAAAATATTTTTTTACAATAAAATTTTTTACAAAATCTGTATTTTTTACATAGAGATAATATGAAATATGTAGTATGGAAAACTTTTTATCACATCCTTAAAAAGATTGACATTTTTTCTTACTTATGTGAATGTGTGTCAGATGAGTGAACGAAAAATATTATAATCAACTATTTAAAAATAGTTAATGTTTCTTTTATTCAGTACTGTAACTTCAAAATACACATTAATTGCACACTATAGAAATCCATGCAATTTCTGACTGTGAAGCAAGCACGTTACTTAAAAGAGTTTATATTTCAAATCAATTGCTTGGAAAACTTTAATTTTTTTACGTGTTTTTTTTTTAAATTACATAGAGAAATTATTAGCAATCAATTATGCCGACTTCCTCAAAGCAATATGTTGTATTTTCCAATGTCAGCCAAAATTTAATGATGTGTATTTTCATATATTTTTTTCATTAAGTTGGCAACGCACGAACAGGAAATTATGCAGACAATATGTTCGCTGCGTTTCAAATTTCCCGCGAAAAATTATATCAGCATATTTGGAAAATCTACCATTGAAAATATTTTCTTCTTGTTGGCGTCGCTTCAACTTGTCGGTGATAAACAGTAAGAAGCATCTTGCACGGATATTGCGTCAATGTATGATGACCTTTACTATGTAGTCTTGGCATCGATATTTTTATGTCAGTGTATTTGGATTATTTCAATCGTAAACTGCCAATTTCAACTTTCTTCTGATAAGCCAATTTACAGAAAAAGAATGATCGCAGGTTTTCATTTTTATGAAAAATAATAAATATGCAAATAATGGATAGTTGAAAAAACCTAAGCAGGCTTGAATAAGGGTGTTGGTGGACGTGTGATAAGAACGTACGTTTCAGTATCGAAGGTTGTGGACTCGAATTATACACATCAAAAAAATTCTTACATTGGCAATGAACTCAATTGAGTGCATTCCTTTAAGCTATTATCGGCTTGCTTTCTCATCATTAAATCTTTTTTTTTATACCATATTCGTTCCCAAATTGGAGCATATGGACCTACACAGTGTGAAGATATCCACTCCGAGAGTGGAGTATATGGACATCCGCATTGTGAAGACGTATCGACAGATTATTTTTCACAAGAATTGTTTGTCAGACAATTGCTCAACCCAATGAGCATCCAGTCCTCCATTTTCAGATTTTTTAAATCCAACAGAGATGGGAATTCGAACCCGCATTCCCCGGATTGCTAGCCGCGCACGCTACCAACTACGCTAACGGGGAGACATTTAATCTAGCTACTCAGAAAGGCCTACTCATCCATTTTGATCACGTTTTTATTATTATTTTACTTTTATCAATATTAACTATACATAAATGGATTCAGGAACATTGTCCGCAAGCAATTTACAATACAAGATCACGACGAAACAATTTTTCGTTTCGATAGAAATATTACATGAATTTATACAGGGTATATAATAATTTTGCTTTGGTGGCAGAATGGTAAACGAAAAATTTGATGCAGTCATAGAAGACACGGATTTGTTGTATATTATTTGTAATTGTGAATATATTTTTTTTCAAATTGCATATATGAATTTCAATTAGTATGCCATCTATTTGAAACTCTACATTTTTGAAATCCCACAGTGAAGTAGCGTGGCTAAAAACTAGTGCTCGAGAAAAATAGTTTTCAATAATAGTCTTCATATTACTGAAATCCGTATGCTTCATTCTTGGAGTGTAAGCGTGTTAAAACCAAATAGTTTTTAGAATTCATTATCTGAAATATTTTTCTAACACTTAAGAATATCAACATATATTACGTTGATATTTTTTATGTATATTTCATTTACGTTTCACGGGTTGAGCAATTGTCTGACAAACGATTGTCGTAAAAAATAATCTGTCACGACGTCTTCACATTGCGGAGATCTATATACTCCACTTTCGAAGTGGATGTCTTCACACTGCTTATATATATA
>JAGVSQ010015175.1:0-10276 GCA_022683975.1 Rhyacophila evoluta
TCAGAATAGGATATGTCTAACTTACTTGGTAGACACTCTCTTTTTCCTTCTGTATGTATTTATTTGTTGTAATTCTTTCTATAATCTTTTTTTATATTTTAATGTTTTTGATATTTTCATCATACACATATGTATATTGTGTTAATAATGTATTAAACTTGTAATTTTTAATGTTACAACATGTAAAAAATAAATAAAATAAAATCCCGGATCTCTGATATAGAGAAGCGATATACTTTATTCGACGGGAATTTTCCAAGAGGACATATAAATTAACCAAGACATAGGTTGTCACGCACTCAAGTGTGCTGAAGTTATAAGAAATATAATGAAAAAATATATTTACTACTAATAGTACGTCGTCGACGTGGCCGGTTATTGGTAATAGTGCATTCTTCGATTCCGGAAATCGGTAGTTCAAATCCTGTAGTTGCATAAGCAGGACGTAATGCAGGACTGAAGGCCCATTGGATTGACCGATTCTCGTAAAAAAATAATCTGTCAAGACGTCTTCATATTGCGGAGATCCATATACTTCACTTTTGGAGTGGATGTCTTCACAATCTGTAGATCCATATGCGCCACTTTGGTAGAGAACGTGGTATTAAAAAAAAAATGAAAATATAGCTCTACTAAGTTAATTCTGATTTAATATACGACTAAACATGTTATGTAAGATATATATTTTAATTCACATTCTACTATTATGGTTTGGGTTTCTTGTCTACGTCCTGTGGTTTCAGTACATTGAGGCAACAGTAATACATTTACCAACTAAAAACAACTTTTTGTTTCTCGGATATTTTTGTTTTCTTCAACATAAAACAAACTTTGCTGTATATACATAATTGCTAAAAGTTTCTAGAGAACTAAAATGGCGCAATAAATATTAACCGCATTGTAATTATTATGAAAAGCTTTTAAATAGAAATGAGCTTGCAGAAATGAGAGAATGGCTAACAATTGATCTTGATAGTGTATAACTTCGTACGTCATCAATGAGTCACGTTGTATGTATTATTTAATAATCATTGTACGATTTATTTTTTATACCATGTTTGCTCCCCGTGCGGAGCATATGGATCTACACCGTGTGAAGATATCCACTCTGAAAGAGTAGTGTATGGATCATTTACAAGGCACTTGGGCATATGTATAAATATTACTCTTGATAAAGAGGTTTCACAAGAATTGATTGCCAGCTGATCCTTCAATTCAACAAGCATCTACGCTCTGTATTTAAATATAAATTAAAGCACCATAATTATGTTCCTAGGAATTATTTATACCCATTATAGCCCACGAATCATTTAAACAAAAGCTCTGAATCTTCCAGAACTTCTCATGTACTAAAGCTTCCTAAACTTTAAACATCTACGCTCCTAGTTATAATTAATTATTCAATTACATAAAATAATCCTATCATAAAATACTATGAGCTTTTCAATTATCGAATTGGAGTATTATCTGGTATAAAGCTCCATTAAGTCTAGGCAGGCAAGGTTTCTTTTCATGAACCATAATAGGATGTACCAAAATAGGAATTATACATTATAAGTAAGTAAGCATCATTTGATTTATGGCGAAGTACTAATCCCTTCAACACACGCTTCACGTTCGTTACGCTTTGATATATACGCCGGCGTGTTGTGTATACGAAAGTGAGTACTTTACACGGTCATTTTAATGTATAGCTTTAAAAAATGCAACATCTTACGGCCAAAAGGTCCTTTCAAAATAAGGCTTGGTTAGAACAGGAAACACGCACACTCCGGATCTTGGAAAGCTACTTATTTTGGCATTTTGAATAGCATATGACGTTAGTTGAGTATAATCGTGTGGTCATTTGTCAGACCGGTTGGTTAGAGTACCTTGATTTCTACAAAGGATGATTTTCTGGCTTCTAAAGAAATGTGGCGTCTTAAAAGAAAAACGCCTATTTTGAAAAATGTAAACATTAAATGTTATTTGTCTTCCTATAATCTGGACCCTATTAAATTAAGCTCATCATCCTTTTTTTATACCATGTTCACTCCTAAACTGAAGCATAATGATCTACCCAGGGTGAAGATATCCATTCCGACGGTGGATATAGGCATCTCTACAATGTGAATACGTCTTGGCAGATTATTTTCTCACGAAAATTGTTTGTCAGACAAACACTCAACCTAATAGGCATTCAGTCCTGTATTTTTTGATTTTTAAATTCAGCAGATGTAGGAATCAAACCCGCATTCCCTGGATTGCTAGGCACGCACGCTATCAACTACGCTACCGGAGAGACAAAAAACTAAGATAAACTAAATATAAAATTTTTTATCTGGAGAACTATATATATATATATATACAAAAATATATTGTATTTACATGCCTGATCGTTATTTAGTTTTTACCGGTAGAGTTTGAAATAAATTCATTTTAAAAGTTTGTAATAATATTTTTTTAAATCGGGAAATATTTTGTATTAAGTACATGGTAATTGATTTTGATGATATTAAATGTGCACTGTGCAAATTCAATCAAAATGGCGCCGAATACGGCGAACAGCTGTTTCTGACAGCGAAAAATCAAACATGGCCGATAAAAGCCCAATAATAGAGTTCGGCCGAATAATAATCCGATTATCACCTCGGGCTTTGATTCCCCGCGACCACTTTTCCCGCCCATTACGTCACGATTATAATGACGACGACATGCGCGCCATTTCCTGTCGCGACCCGTTTCCGGCTTCAATTATTATTGCCGCCCTACGCCGCTAGGGGAGTGTCTGGTTTAATTCCAAATTTGAAAGTTAATTCGCATTCACACCGAACTTTCAAAGGTTTTCGCTTTCGCCATTTTTCCTCGCGACAAAGGACGAACAAGTCGACGACATGACAAGGTTTATTAACACTTGTATGCGGGATACGAATATAAAATAATACAAAAAAAAAATGAATTCAACGTAAAATTTTTAAACACGCTTTGATTTATCATTATCATATCGCTAGTCGAGTAATGGTTTGGGCCACAGAGCAATTCAAACTATTTTGAAAAACAGGAGAAACGAGCGATTTAATATGTTGATACATTATTATTTTATGAAATTATGAAGGTTCCATGACAACTGCACACATGACAAGTGCTCACACTAACACAGAAATTAATATCAAGACATTTTATATTTAGTTTACGTAATTATAGTATGGGTAGATATTTATTTCAAAGATACCTACCTATACTATATTAACACAAAATAATTATGAAATGTCTTAATATTAATTTCTGTGTTAGTGTGAGCATTTCAATCTGTACGCAGATATCATGTGAACACTTGTCATGTGTGCAGTTGTCTGGTTACCAATTATGAAACATAAACAACAATAAACTACTTCCAACACTAGCACTTTGATACTCAATAGTGAAATCGTTTTGAAAGTGTCCACAATTTAAATCAATAAAAATGTAAATGTTTGTTCAAAATTTTAAATCTCCGAAAGCTCTCCACCGATTACTTTGAAATTTTGAGACAGAATTTTATTTGAATACGCGCGTGTTTTTATATACCTAGTATTATATATATGTCACATCTGTGAGAGGTAAAAACATGTTTTTTTTTAAACATCACCATTATTCTTAGCCGGCTGAGCTACAGCAACGCGTGGCCGGGTACAGCTAGTTCAAAATCAATATGTTGGTAGACTTGATTAAAGTCGATTGCTTACTTGATAATACTGGGAATTTTGTGAACGAAAGAGACAAATTTGAATATTTTAAAATGAATTATTGGATGACAAGCGGTCCTTATTAATTAATTAATAAGGCAAGATAAGAACTTCACAATGTCGATATCCATATGCTACACACTTGAAGCAAATACGGTAAATATAAATCATTTATCTTGTATTTTATTTTTTTCCAGATTTATATTTTATCAAATTCAAATAAATAATGTATTGTGTTTTAAAAATGACAAATTTACAATAGTAAAATAGCTTATATTAATGTAAAAATTATTTTCAAATGTGTATAATATTAAAAATCATGATAAGCCAATTTTAACAAAATGTATGTAATTATTATTTAATAATCTATTAAATATTTTTGGTAGGCTTACAATTAGTAAAGGGTCGTTTATTATGAAACTAAAACCATGTTACACAAAGTTAATTATAAGCAATCCCTGCGTATCCTTTATCCCTTGTAACAATTTTCGTCAATAAAGTTGGTCTCCGTGTCCTATAAATAGCCAAACTAAACATTGGGTCTGGGAGGGTTTTCCAGAAGGGAGCGGGAAATTTTCAAAATTAGAACGCAGCCGTCTCCGCGGGAATTTAAATTTAGAACTGCCGCCGGCGGATGGCAACCCCGCGAGGAAAAGCGCGGGCGTTTTTGACGTTACGCGAAAAAAAACATGGCGGAAAGACAAAAAAAAAGATTATTATATGACTCTGAAAAAAGGTGACGGCGTTAGTTTATGTGTTTGCCCTGCTTAAGTAATTGAATTGCACCGAGGCTGAGGGCGCAATCATGACACAATTTGCGAAAGATAACCAATGAAGCTTTAAAAAGTATCAAAAATAACAATACACTTCTTCTTTTTCTTTTATATACACTTCCCTAAGCAGAACAATATACACAACATCTAAAAACATTAATCAGTTTTCACATGTTTAAGCAAATATATTCTATTGACAGTAATTAGTGGGTTTACAGAACGCCGAAATTTTACAGGTTTGAAAAATAGGAAGGGCACATTGACTAGTTTGGGGCATCCGCAACATGTGTCCGAGCATGTCTAGCATCACAGCTTCACTATATTATAGTAGTATTATAGTAACTAATAACATATTCGACTGTGGAGAGGAAAAAAGGACGTAACCCTCAATAAAAAAAAGCTTTATATTCGAGAACTATAATGTATACAACTTAAAACACGTTATATGAAAACGACGTAAACTCAAAATGCCGAAATAGTGTGTAAATTGAGCTTTTAAGATTGAAAAAGATAGCCTATGAAATTTGCGATTCGGAAAAATGACTTCCACCTAATCAATTTTATTGCTTTTTCTTATAGATCGTTTTAAATTAATATCGTATTGAGTAAATTAAACAACAGTTTTAGTATTCATTGGTCTTTTTAATGTTTTAACTTTGACCCAAAATTATTAAATAAACATTTTTTGTGTCTCATGTAAAATTTGTTCTATGCGGCTTACATCCTTTTCCCATTACACAGTCGATATCTATACGATAAATAGAAAATAGATGTGCGTCTATAACAACTCTTCCCAAGCGGTAGAAATGTGAAATTTGAAATCAACTACATTACTTTCGATTTCAAACATCGTCAATGATCATCTACAAGAGATTTTAATATTGTATACAGCCTTAAAATAAAGTTTTAATAACACGATGAATAAAATTAATTTTAAATAAAGAATGATTTAAGCTTTCCCAAGTCAAAGCCGGGTAATAAATAAGAGTTATTTATTTAATAAAAAGTAAAGTTTATTTTAATATTTGTGTAAAATTAATATATTTAACATAGCTGTGCTTTTGTGGATCGTTTAAAAACGGTGTCGTGTATGAAATATGACCCTTGTTAATATGAGTTGGTAAGAAATTTCTGCGAAAAGACAATTTTGATGGAAATATTATCATCCTCGCGCCAGAACTAATTCGAAAATATAAAACACGATCGACCAACTGAAGTGGAATGGGTTGAAAGCATTATTAAATTACACTTTTTAACCGCGTTTGATATCGACGAAATATATATTTAATAATATTTTAGCGATGTACAGTCCTAGTCGTAAAAATGTATACATAAATTTAACGGTATATTGTATAACTTGACGTAAAATAATGAAAAAATATATCGTTTATACCGAGTACTAAGTAGTTGTCTGCTATACGAAATATCATTACGGTGCAAATTGTTTGGTAGATGAAGATGTCCACCTGCGAAATGGATTAAGTAGATTTCCGCTATGTGAAATAATGTCTTGGCGGTTTGTAGTTCACGAGAATTGGTACACAGAAAATTGTTCAAGCATATGGTTGGTTATCTATGGTCCTGAATTTTTTTAACTTTATAAAAACACTTGAATCGAAGAACTCGCTATGTCCAGGATTGAAGAGCGTACTCTTACTTCTTGGCCAATGGGAAGATATTTTCTTAAAAGCAATATTTTTTTGTGAAAATCAGTAAATTAAAAATCGAAATAGTTTAATTGGAAAGTCTCAAAAATGTCACTTTTATATGGACGATAATTTATAGAAAAATGAATTTTTATCATATTAAAGAATTTAGATTCGATGACTGAGAGGTGAGCATATGCGATTTGGTGCCGAAGATTGGAGAATCAAATTTCACGTCTGCTATAAATTCAATAATTCAAAACAATAATGCAATTTCACAATGAATTGAGCAATTTGCTGACAAACAATATCCGTGAAATACAGTCTGTCAAAATAAGCTTTATATTGCAAAGATCTACGCACATTTGGAGTGGACATCTTTAAACTATAAAGATCAATATGATCTTTTTAAACAAACAAAAAACTTAAGATTTAGTCGATTAGGGGCACATTTTTTCAAATGTATGTTTGGAAAGGTGAAGATTTTATCGTCGCTTAAGTTTCTAGAGATGATGGTACTTAAAGAAGATGAAGTTAGTGGAAGTATGGAATGCCACAATAATTATAATAGTCATGTCACTGTTGAATTTGTATTATTAATGGTGGCTTAAGAGTTAGGTTTGAGACGAAATAATTCATGTCGATCTATAACTTAAAAGTTTAGACTAAGTTGTATAAATTATTCGCGATCGTATCAAAGCCACACTGTGTCATTATTTTAAGCCAAAGTTGATGTTTCCAAGTCGCTTTAAAAATGATAAAAAGAAAAAAAAAGCTTCTCGAGTTTGTTTGCGGCATGCGATGTGAACTGTCTGTCAAGCCGCAAGCTTTTTCAGGGAAGAAAAAAGCTGCGCGATCTTATCGGTCGCACTTGCCAGTCGGAAGTTTTAACTATGCCGACTCGAAAGCTCGCCCGTACCTGACTGTGGGCATCTCATGGGTAAACTTGAAAGTTTTAACATTTGGCACTCGCGAACGTTACGGTTGTAGTCTGCGCGTATAAAATATGTTGTTTTATTAAATAACTAGTCACCATACCCATTGACGACAAAAGATAATATTAATATCAATGATATTTTATAAATTTCACGAGAATATATATCATAATATAGTATAAATATTTAATAGTCGGTAGAGTACGTGTGTGCTATATATTTTTATTGCAGTCAGTTGAAAATAAGATAACAAACTCCTATTTATTACAACTAATGAAACGGATGAGTGTCATTCTGGTGATTACTTAATAATGACAACACAACAGCATGGTATATACAGTATTCTCAAAGTTGTTTTGGATTCAGCTTTTTCTTAACTCTCTAATGCAATAGTTTCGCAAACGTCAAAACGTTACATAGAAACAATCAAGTGCCTGAAGACTAAAACTGGTATCTTATTTACTCAATATGATATTAATTTAATAAGTTATTAATAAAAACAATCAAATTGATTATTACAGGCAGTTGCCAATTTTACAGGCCATCCTCTTTTCAAACTTAAAAGTTAAATAAGACACTAATTCGGAATTTGCAGCTTACATTATTTTGATGGAACTTGTATTAAGCTGTATACATTCAGCTTATTGTTATTGAATAAAAGCTATTGATTGGATAAAAAAAAAATTGTGTGGAGAAGTGTCCTTGTTTGTGTCCACAGTCTATATGTTAAACGTCCCTTAGGGGGCAGATTGTATACGAAATCTACATTTGGGATAGTTTAATTTTTATTAAATATTTTAAGAACCTCGCTATTTTATAAAATTCCCTGAGTACACGCGTTTAAGTAAGTTTATTGTAATGTACGTACGACAAATAGGGTATACATTTTACGGTTCTAAAGAAAAACCGTTGTAAAGACACCTAGGTATGCGCGTATATCTGGATTAGCGTGTAGTGAATGGTAGGATTTTTTTTAAATATTAGAAAAAGAGGTTTTTTACATTTTTATCGTTGTATTTTTAACCATTCGGTTGGGAGCGTGTAACAATATAAAGAGAGGAAGGCCTAAAATATATAGCCTTCCACAAGAGGCATGTGCCAAAGCTATATAAAATAACACGGCTACAACTTTCAGAGGGAAAGAAAAATCGAACAATTCCCTCCCAACAAAATGCGACAAAACTGAGGGAAATTTATTTGAAGAAAGCACGTCCGACGGCGAGTCCAAATGTCTTGAAATATTTATACGTGTGACCGTTATCTGTCACCTGTCATATTAGGCACGCGGTCTAACGGTTTGCCATCTCTTATCGCCGGGGACGGTAACTGGGAGGCATACAAAAACAGCTTTTTTTTTAGATTTTATACACGTCACTCATAATACTATCGGTCAGTTGTAATCGACTTTTTGATACAGAACTACGGAACAACGGTACACATTAGAATTTCTCAGGCAAAAAGTAGACAACCCACAAATTAAAAATTTAATTATCCGAATGAATTGGATTTTTGAAAATGTATGATAATCTAAAATGACAAATTGCCTGAAATCGATACAGATACAAAATATAGAAATTTGTTAAATAAAATTATAACAGACAAAATACCATGGCCTGCTATGAAATGGAGATGTAGTTGCATCAGGCGGCATCACTTTGGGGACGGCAAAAGTGGCAAAAATCAATAAAAATGTTCAAAAAGCAGGAATTATGTGGGGGCGTAAATATTATATTGTCATCTTCACGCTGTTGAGATCTATATGCCACACTTTAAGAGCGGATACTGAATAATATATATATATATATTTATAACAAATTCAAACATGGAAAATTGGACACACAATGGGTTGAGCGATTGATTGGCAATCCAATCACGAAAAACAATCCACATCAGATTAATACAATACAAAACATTTAAAATTTTCAAGTTTTTATCAAAGGTTTTTTTTATTTTTACACTAGTTCGCACCGATGGAGCATATGGCTCTACACAGTGTGAAGAAATACACTATACCCACTCTGGAAGTTTAGCATACGGATCTTTGTAATGTGAAGACATGCGTGTTTTGACAGATTATTTTTTACAATAATTGTTTGTCAGACAATTGCTTTACTCGATTGCCATCCAGTGATGCATTTTAAGGATTTAAAAAATCCGACAGATGTGGAAATCGAGCCCACATTACCCGGATTACAAGAAGAGCATGTTAATCTCTAACTACGGTTTTATGATTATTATAATATATAGTACTTACAACGTGTATTTTTATTTATTTTGTAAAACACTATCGTATATGAATAATAATATATAATTTACACAGTAGCTTTCTACAGCTGAAAATATTAAAAAGCTCATCATTTTAAAAGTTTGAAAGGTGTGTGCCAAAAAGGTAATGAAATAGCTACAAAAGTATCAACTTAATCTTAGTTAATCGGTAATGTAACGCTTCATTTATGAAAACTAGTAATACTGTAGGCTTGAATGTATTGGAATTAGTAACTATTAACATTTGGTTTATACTATCCGATATGCAGATTGAAGAGTGGTGATGTAATACAATCGATTCAAAGGGTGTACGTTTACAGAATATAGGGGGGTCTCTTTTCTACAGGGCGTGCGCAGGGGTGGGAGGAAACAGCGAGCAAGAGACAACGTTAAAGCCAATTTACTATTCCTTTTAAGTTGAGCCTCTGTCGCATGAAATATTCCATGTGTACATAAGCTGCATTATGACTGGTGTCTGGGATTATACGACAGATTATTGGCTTGCCATGACGGCAAGGCTTGCCACTCTGCCTGAAAACTAGGCGTATTCACTATTAAGGCAACACAATAGATTCAGCCCTGCAGTGCATTACATTAATAGCATTGTAAATGCATGCGATAGCACGAACAACTGATGGGTCTTGATCGAAATTAATTAAAAACCAAAAAAAAATACATCGAAATTTATATGAATTTATGGATACGACATAACCATATAAATCACAGATTTCAAACAGTTGAAAATAACATTATTCTTATTTTTGTTTTCATACCCTGTTCGCTCCCAAAGTGGAGCATATGGATCAACACACTGTAAAGATATAAACTACGAAAGTGGAGTACAGTGGACCTCAGCAATCTGAATACGTATTGGCAGATTATTTTTCACGAGAATCGTTTGTTAGATAATATATTTTCAGAAAAAAATGAAGAAACATTAATTTTTTTTTTTT
>JAGVSQ010015177.1:0-10275 GCA_022683975.1 Rhyacophila evoluta
ATATACTCCTCTTTCGGAATGGATATCTTCACACTGTGTATATCCATATGCTCCAAGTTGGGAGCGAACATGGTTTAAAAAAAACATAATAATATAATAGTTAGAGCGGCGGTTTTTGGTGATATTTCAAACCTGAAATTAGTGCTCACGTTCTTCGGATTTCGATAGGTGATTACGATTTATATTAACTAATATTATGTCTCAAAACAGTTTTCACCTAAGCTTTGGGCCTGAAATAAATTTTACCCACGCCGTATGACAGGTAGTGATAATTTAAATACCGTAAAAATAAAGGCAGATTGTCCAATTTGGAATGTTTTGAAATAAGTTAAATCCAGATGAGTATTCACACGAGCGACGGTGCCGCGGCAAGCCACTGGGTCGACAGGCAAATAATCTTCGATTTCTTCAATAGCATGATTGGCGCAATTACTTTTTTCTTATCGTCATCATCGATAAATAAGCAGAACGAAAGGATATAATATTTTGAGAATATGTTTCAATGCAGATTAGGCAATAAATGTCATAACAGAACTCGAATTGAATTAATGCCGGATCAGAATAGATTTATGTGTAATTGAAACGCTCCGGCGCGAGGGCGGGGACGGCCTTTTATTTTTATTATTTCATTGCGAAATGTAATTATTGTTTAAAAGATCAGCTATTCCTTGGTACTGACAAATGTTAGTATTCAACAGAACTGTTTTATCCGTTTTTATTTGTTCGAGTACTTAATATGTTGACTCGTGTCACTCGCGTAGATAGATACATATTACAGTGATGTGTGTGAAATAAAATAATAACCCGGAGCGGCGGGGATTGAATTCCTCGCGCTCGACAGTGCGAAACGGGTGACGGCGAGGACGCTGAATGCAGATGGACGCGAAGGGACGGCTGCCAGCGCGGAATCGCCGACTCGCTGAGTCTCTAATCCGATCGATTATACTTGTCCAAGATGCATTCTGTTCGTAGTTTAGTTCGGACCTCTCACGAAAACGTGATTATTTTTTTTTTAATACATTCAACATAATAATGTGAGGTTCCCGTTATAACCGTCTGGAAGTCGTCTGGTTGCCTGAACTGAATAGTCAAATTTTAATATTTAATTATTTTACACTTCCGATGACAGCGAAAGATTTTGAAATAATAAACCATAAAAAAGTCATAGATTTCTAAATTAATATACAATTGCATAGTTCCGTGATTAAAATTTAAGAATTAATTTAGTGTTACGAGTAGAACATATTATACTAAAACTGATCAAAAATGATATGAACTGCTCTAGTTAATGAGAGATTCGTTGTTTCGTTCCAAATATAATAAATAATATAACGTCACCCGTCAATCAGCGTACATCGCGAATTAAAGACGGTATTTTCAAAATGCATCTAATATTACTGCAATCATCGAATATTGAACAATAGAATATTCGTATAATATCCTGAAATCCCCTTAAAAATATTAAAGTGTAGCTATTCGCTCAACATACAACTGTTTTTATGTGAACGCAATGTGAAGTCAAATGAAAATTCCTTAAAAAGAGCAGCATTATCTACTTTCGATTTAGGTAATAAAATTTACTTGCGTAATACAGTCGCGGTTTACATATTTACTCATGCAATATCAAAATGTATTTATTATACGAATAACTACTTACAAAGTATGAAAGCACAGGTATATATATATCTAACTATCGAGTGATATTACTCGTGAGAGAAATATTAATAATACCAAAAATCACATCATTGTTTTATAAAATAAATTTTCTCAAAAAGTGAATGCGCCGTCCAAATCAAGAACAGAAGTCACCTTTGTAAGTGAATTATACAAATTTAAATAAAAACATGTGCGATTAACATTAATGCGCGAGTGATTTGCATAATATCTTTTTTGACAACCACAAATTATGCGGCAGCGAAACAAAAAATCTAGTTAAAACGGTCGAGTGTGCACACAAATTAAATTACGAGTATAGCTCGCGCGAATCACAATGAGATAGCTCTGCGCATCCAAGTATTGCATTATATTAACCGTAAACATTATTATTTTTGCACAGTGCACCGATCATTAGTAAATCGTATAAAGTGATTTCCATTGAGTAATTTCTGGCTATGGTTCGGACGGAAGACAGTCAAAATCGACGGACAATAACCTCAGCATACTCGTACGAATATACGCTTGAAATGTGCACGGGATGGTGCGTTTAGAAGATTGGACGTATTTACACGACAATGATTGAATTATTATTTTTAGTTATAACTCTACGGATTCATTCATTATGCCGGGAACTATTGTGGCACCGCCGTCGAGATGTTGGTTGTTTCGTATTTAAGAATATTTAACACTCCATACTTTGTTTTAATTCTAAGATATAATTATAACGGACAAGATAATAAGATATGTTATAAATCTGTATTTTATTCGACCGTGTGTACGACAGAAATAAGGGGTTGACATCAAACCGTTACGGTGGCTAACCGCTTGACACCGTGCAGCACTTCCACCTGACCGCCTTTATCGAGTATATTATTCCGGCTATTGAGGCTATGCCGGAGCATTTAACCGACGGGTTAAATTATAAGGACATCGATATCTGCGTTCGGCGGTTAAATAATTTCTAAACGGTTCTATGAATGCAACCGAATGAAAAAATACCATTACGGATAAAACCTTTCGTAAAAAAACACTTCGTAAACACAACAAGTGAGATAGATGCGTGTTAGGAATTTAAAATAATAATTTTAAAAAGTCAATTCGAAGAATCCGTTCAATGTTTAAGTATACATTAAACAGATTCTTTCTTTCTCACATAAGAAAGCCCTCTAATCTGTTTACATTCAACATACAAAGAGATAAATCCATATAGTAATTTATTTCGTTCCCGTCAATCGTTAATGGAAAGCTATTGTATCAAAACGCCATTTTCACATAAGTCAGTTAGAGATAAGTTCAATTGAAACGAGAAAATTAATTAAGCTCTTTTTTATTATTCGATAAAATCGGTATGCCGACACATTGCAAGTTGGTCATTTGTCGTAATTGACATAAGCAAATTGAGATTATACAATATAAAGACAAGTAAACCTATTTTATTATAAGCTTTTATTTTTTATAGTATTTAATTTTAGGCGCGTTGGCAATCACGATAATTGTCGATGGCTGTAAAAGGCGCTTTTATATTTTAAGTAAATTCAAGCCCCGTCAGCGGAGAGACGCTTATTTTTCGACATCGCTGTTTCGATTTTCAATACACCTTTCCGCGTCGACCGCCATCGATTCTAGAGAACCATTCACCATTTGTAATGAGCGTGGAAAGCGATTGCGGTGTATTTAATATTCGAGTACTACATTAATTTATGCATACCCCAATCTCGCGCGCAGCAGAGAAGAACGAAACGTTTGCGCGCGCGTAATTCTATTCACGCATATTGTTATAGGGATAAAATGACTAAACTTGCAGATTAGTGTCGAGTTGAGGAACAAATGTTGCGTGTAAAGGCGATTACATGAGTTGCATTTCCATACTGGTGACTTGCATAGCAATATATATGCATGTTAGAATATGCTATAGTTTTACTAAAAGATCTTGAAATCAAAAGTTCGTTGTGTTTTACCCATTCACTTTTGTAAACCATTTAATGTGAAGAATTCATTTCAATAGATATTTTTTTTTTGATTTCTTTGTGTTTTTTAAAAAATCTGCTTATTGAAAATTCTTCTGCCGAGTTGTGATTGTCTGCAATTGAAATGTTTACGATATTAGACATAATTGGTAAGAAGCATTTTGTATCATATCGAATGTATACCGACAGGAAAAGCGTTGTTATGAAAATAAACTCCGAGAAAATCACATTTGAAGCTTTAATTTCATGCAGTCTGCTATATAATACAATATGACTTTATTTTTTTAACCATGTATAATTCTATGACATTTCGTTTCACTGTAGTACCAAAATAGTAGCAAAATACTACCAAACGTTTATACCTTCGATAATATTATCAGTATAAACACCTACTTAAACAGAATTGCCAATCTATACGTTGTTTTGAAAGAAAAACTAGAAAACAGAAGAGATGTCACACATAAAACGGCGTCTAAGTAAATACCAGAATATGTTGATAAGCTGGATTTTCTCACGTGTATATTATTATGAATATGTCTCTCTTTGGGTTACAAATGGCTTTAACTTCTCCCTTCATATTAACAAAGTACAAGACGAATGTTCACCATAAAAGATGAGTTCGAGATAGCGAGCGGCAGTCAACTGAGACGAGCTATTGTGTACTTCGGAAGTCTGTGAAGTTTCGTGGGAAAATTTTAATCAAAGAATTTAATTGGTTTACTTTCAGGTAAAATAGCTTGCAAGGAAAAATAAAACAGGGGCACAGTTACAATATTATATGTTGAAAACACACATAATTATTATGTATCATCCAGAGTTTTATTACGTTTACCTAATCACAATGGACTCTCTCTCTCTCTCTCTGGGAAAAGACTTCGATTTCTATTTTTCCAATCATTTAATTTATATTCCCCTCGCTAGACTTTTAAATTTCCATAATAGAAAAAAATCACCACTTGTATATGGAAATGTCAACGATGTAGGCAACAGATGCGACTTATAAATAAAAACAAAGCTGTGTGTTGTCAATACCGAGTCATTCAAATTTTTTTCGAAAATAATCATCCTGCTGAACCCTAAATCTATTGAAAAATCCAAATACTAGTTATACTATGGCCATCCATAGTGGCTTAAATGCTGAGTATTACTACCTAAATCAGGGTTTCCCAAACTTTTTACTCAATGTAACACTTCGCAAACCCGGAAATTTTAACGGAACACTTAGCTTACTTTTGGGTTGGGTAATTCTTACTAGTAAGAAGATTTTTAAATGCGTTGCACTGTATAAAACCTTTCCAAATTCTAGGAGAACACCTATTGAGATTCAGCGGAACACTGGTGTTCCGCGGAACATAGTTTGGGAAACCCTGACCTAAATCAACATGTTCGCGTTAATTTTCATTTCATTCCCAGGATTCGATGGCATGGTACCCATAAGGTTGACTGTATAGTTGGCCAATACATCTCGTGATGATTCGTATTGCAGTATTATTTTTGACAGTTAAAAAGAAATGTATTTTTTAATGAATACTATCGAGTGAAAGTCTTTTGATTATTGTTTTTGATCATTTTCGTATTGTGTTTAGAAAAATAATAAAATAATTTTGCACAAGGTGAGAAAAGAGTGTTTATAAGTCTGTGTTGATAATTATCCTTATCTGGGAATAGCTATAAGACATGACGGCATTGGTGGAATATCAATATAAGGGAAATTTAAATTATCCCATGCAATCATAATATATTATTTGAATCAATATAATGATCAGATGTTTTAATGCTGACGTATTGTAGGACTATAACATACTGTCATTATTTAATCAAACATCAAAATTATACATACCACTGTTTTCACATTATCTCTCACTGAACACTTATCGATTGGAATCTCATGCAACATGTAAATTATCATATCAACAATAAATATCTTGCCATATCTCATGAAAGCGATAAAAAGAGTTAGGGGAGTTTGAGCTGATTCGTCACAGGCGAAGAGTCTCCCTAATGGCCGGAAGAGTGGGGTCGTCAAGCCGGGTCGGCGAGCCGGCAACTCCCTGACGCATCCGCCCCGACCGCTGCGACACTCACTGACTCATATAACATTATTCAGCTTTTTTTTTAAATTTAAAACAGTAATCAGGTATCATTATTGTTTAGTAAGTTATTTAGACGAAGCCCGCGAAAACATGCGAAAGATGCACACGATTTATTTATTCTACAGATTCCAATATTTTAAATTTAGCTTATAAGCACAATTTGTAAAATTGAATTATTACTGGTTATCAGATAGATTCTCCTTGTGTATATATTCTTAACAATGCGCTATTATTAATTTTACGAATTTGAGACAAATACACTTCGTTTTCATAAAAAAAGTATTAAAACAAAGTTCAATAACATGTAAATAGTGGAATTTTGAATAGTCCAACGCGCCCTATACATTATTTTATAATTTGTTTTAATTATTATTACATAAGAACAGCAATGTGTTATAATACGTGTATTTATTTTGAAATTTTAATATCCTTCCGGTAACCGAGTGGTTATTACGAGCGCTATGATGCCGGAGGTTGAGGCATCAAAGCCTACAGATGCATAAAAATTTAAAAACAATCCCGCAGAACTGGATGCGGAATAGGTTGAGCGGTTAGCTGACAATTTTATATTAGTGATCAAATCTGTTAAGATACGTTTTTACATAGTGGAGGTTCATAATCTCCACATTTGGAATGACATAATAAAAAAATTAAATTAATGTATCAAACGAAATCTCGACATTTAATACTTTCAATGCCTATACCGGAATATCTGGTACAACTTTAATGACTTTATAATTTTAGTTCCATAACTTTAACACATCCATAACTGTTAAAGAAATCGGGTATTAAATAATGAAAATTTAATTAAAATGAGTGCGCAGCCAGCGCTGTCAAATTATATTTCACTAAAATATAACTTCAAAAAGCCACACGCACATGCTTATTATTAGTAATTATCATGTTTATTCTTTGAATAGTGGGCGCTCCTGTATTTGACTTGAATTGTTAAAATCCATATATCGAGAGAAGTAGGTAAAGTTTATCTCCAAAAGTGTACCACTGTGTATCTATATATAAATGTGTGGTCACCACAGTATTTTATAATTATACGTGGGCATTTTTTAAAGATCGTAACATTCTAAGTTACAAAATAGGTTCTTTCATTATTGGAACAAAAAGAAAATGTAACTTTAAAGATTTAATAATTGTGTTATTTAAAATATAAAAGTTTTACTTCAGTAACAGAACCATCTCACTCGTATGACAAGCCAATTTATTTAACATTGTAAATTGGTATAAAACGTATAAGCATCACTGTTTTGAAATCAGATATTTTTAAATTGCAGGTATGGCAGGTAATAATCAATAATATAAAATTCGATCAAGTTTTTAATACCTACTTAATATGTTTATCACAATTATACAAATGTCTTTGAATATTCACGGAAATATGAAAACTTTGTAGAATATTTTAATGTAACACTGACCTGCGAATACGTCCACAGTGACGTTATCAGCCTCACTAGCATTAACAGTGACGAATTTAGTACCCGAGTGGCACAGGCGCAATTCAAGTATGAGCACTTATGTCCTGGGCGTAATTGTTTTTTTAGAACTCAGTTTTTTTTAAATATTTATACTTTTGAGCATAATATTGTGATTTCTCGTTTTTTTAAGCTTCGTGTTATCTTAAAAAATCAAACTTAATTAGTGAGGCAATATGGAGGCTTTTTTAATGATGAGGCGCGCATGTGGGTAAATCCGCAACTGCGCATTAATCACAGTAGCTCCGTGAGTCTGCAATATAAAATGAGGATGAGGCGATCGAGACCCGGCGAGATGAGATTATGGGATGTAACAGGTTATCCGAATCTCGGTCGTGAATATGTTAAATTCCCGCAGCGCATGTGCAATGAGAGTAAAAACGTAGACGGAGAAACAATAAATACAAAACGATAACACGAATTCCAAAAACGTGGCCGGGCTGCATTCTAGACAATAAGGTTCATCGCCGCAAGACCGACGCTATATGAAGAGATACAACTGAGGGCCGTCGATCGTATAAAAACTTTTAATACATTAATATGCAGGCGCTCGCCAATCGGTGGGGCGTATCCGATATCATTTTATTTCATATTGCGATACTCGGTCAATAGCTATATAGATTTAAGCAGTCCAACAACAAACATTTTGGTCTTCATACTGTGATTATAAACAAAATGTTGTAAATTTAAATCTTCTTTTATAGCAATCGCACCCAATACTAGATCTATGTTTGGATGCGTCTCTACCGATGCATGTCATTTAAATATATGTATGCAATTTTTTCGCATATTTTTTTTTATAATAAAATCTTTAAAATGGATAAAAAATAGACGAAAGATTGTATTTAAATCAGCTATACATTTTTTTTCTTATTTAATCGAGCTGAAAACTTTGCAAAGGTTTATTTTAGCTAATAGATGATACGTTTTAACAAAACCACAGTAGGTACCCACTTTAATTTTACATTTGTCCATATTTGTTTAAAAATTGTTGTATTTCATTGTATTTACTCTAAATTCCCTGCATCCAAAGTATTTTTAAATTAACAAGACGGGGCACATGTTAAGTATAGTATAGTAAGTTGTTACTATAATGAACAATATAAATATAAGTGGCAAAGACCCTTAAAGTAGTAATAAATATGTAAATTAAAAATTACTAACACAGTCGTAGCCGCAAGCCGTTCCTAGTCTCGGAATTGCTAATAAAATATGACCAAGTCATGTGAAGATTATAGTTTTGTAGAACCGTTACCGAAAGTTTTCGTAACTAGAAATTGTTTGAGAAGCGCGCCGTTGAGATAGTTAGTAGATCCCCCGGCGATCGAGTCGGAAGGGTTGGATTCAATAGCCGAGGCATAGAAAAAAAATAAAAGGAAAAGAAGACGGAGCGCAGCGAAAGAAAAGAGGGGCGGACGTGAAGCGATCACCTGCTTTTGCTTTACCACGTTCGTCGTTTCTCATTTCACCTCAGTGCGCAGAGGCGCGGTGCAATAACTCATAGATAATAGCTGATTAATTTTTTTAACAATTGATCTGAATTTTTGTGCACGAGAATCAATATTTTGCAGAATCAACGTTTTAGATAATGTTTAATTCCACTGTACCATGATAATTCTTGTATTTTATCTGAGATCGTGTAATAGAAATTGTTATACTACTGCTTCAAATGTCAATATGTATGTGAAAAACCTCGGCTGTATGTTTTTTCACTCGAACTAAATCGCCTCAAGAAGAATATTTTACTCTATTATATTACATTAACAGGGGAACAAAAACTTCTAAAAGCTAACAGCAAAACTATTCTGTTACTTTTTACAATCATAAGTTTCAAGTAATAGAAATAAATGTATTATCGTGCGGAGGAAAGAATTGTAAGTGATGTCCGCCACTGCAACGCACTCGGCCGCATGTGAGTTTCTCGTACCTGGCGTCGGACTAGACTCGAAATTACAGTGATCACTGATTAGTGATCAGAGGAGCGGCGCGAGACGTGACCGGTTCCGGTGTTCCGAATCGAAACGGACCGGACCGTCGCACCGCAGGAATCTGCCGCACCGACCGTGACGAGAGTGAGCCTAGCCCGACCGGGAATTGATACGATCCATCGAGGATTCATACGATCCCGGCTCATCGTCGTAATTTTTTAGATTTCTTAGCTCTCCTCGAATAGACTTTTAGGATGGCAACGTCTTTAATGTTTTACAAGATTTAATAATAAATCGTAAAAAAGGATCTATATTTAGGTATCTTTAACTAGCCTTTCTAATATCATTTGTTGGATGATGCAGATACGAAAAATAATCAATCGTGAAATGAAACCTATAAACAAAATAATAAGCGAGTTATTGTTATGTAAAGTGACCTCTGCGGTTGACGTTCTGGTCAATGGATTGCATGGGTACTGATTGTGTGTCAAACGAAGGTTATTTTGCCAATTATTGACAATCAAGATTTTTATTAACTTATTTTTTATCTTTTTTGTTTTAAAAATTGATTAACATTTGAATAGAAACGATTTAAACTATTATATAATACGAGTAGGGACATGAAAAATGCGTATATATTTTTACAATTAATATGTTCCACCCAAATAATAAAATATGGCTTCAATTTTACATTAACTCATATTCTAAATTATTTAAAACTGGTAAACTTCCATATGTGATCAGTCAAAAATATTAATTATTATATTAACGCATATGTATAAAAATTATCCACCCTTGGCCAATGAGGAACCAACTCCTAATTGATATGATTACAAGTCCGCATATTCTATTTTACTCGGTGACTTGCCCTCTGGAGTTATAGTTTATTCACTGTATTTTTTTACAAAGTATAATGTAAATGTACCGGTATGTATTACTTTATCTTTAGAACAATAGTTCAGGTTTTTTTTCATTCGTGTTAATTATATTTTAACTAGGAATAAAAACAAACAAACTGTAACTACTTTCTGAAATGTATCTAATATGTTATATTCTTATTTCTTAAATTTATTATCTTAATTATAATTACGATCCGGGGAATGCGGGTTCGATTCCCCATCTGGTCGGATTTTAAAATCTGAAA